>JAODAL010007976.1:0-121276 GCA_025379985.1 Phyllomedusa bahiana | reverse complement strand
CAACAGTGGTTTTTCCCGCAAAATAGACAAAAAACTGGCGTTGGTGTGTTGGAACATGTCACCCTAAGTGAAAACAGAACACCCTCCTGGAGTCTCCTCGATGGTGAGAAGATCTGGGACCATTGCCTAGTTTGTTATCTAATATGTACATGTGTATGGTGGGCATAACACATGGGACATGTGTGTTGTGCAGAAGACTCGGGTAGGGCTGTTTTGGCCTGATGTAAATGTTGCCGGTGATGGCGGACTTCATTGATCCCACATAATGCCTTTGTCCTGCTTGGAAAATGGTTCGTGATCGGTTGTATGATTTTTTTGCCAACTCATTCAAATTTCAGATTAGCCCTAACTGGACCTGACAAACTGTACAGCACAACATCAGTCTCTGATATTTCCTTTAATGGCAGTTGGCACCAGAGCTGTGTAACAGTGGTAGCTATTTGTGGGGGAAGCTGTATAACCTGGCTCATTGTGCAGACTTAAACCTATGGAAAAATCTTTCTACAGTAGAGATTTGGCTACCATACATACGTGGTCACTTTCCATTTTACTGAATATAGAATAGGGAACCAGACAGTGTTGGACTGTTGTGCTCCACGCCCACTAATGGAGTTGATTCCGGGGTCCCACAAATGGAGTTAAAGGGAATGTGTCATCAAACAAAGACTTATTGTTTAACTCACATTTTTATGTTAAACACATTTTGTAGGAATTTTTGGTTATGTTTTTTTTTAATTTCCCAGATCACTTTCAATATTTTTTTAATAATTCTTAAGTCCTGTAGTTATCACTTTGGCCAATAAGCCTAATAATTGTCTGACACTTCCTGTTCTGTAGAGAGAGATTTTCAGCAGTGTGCTCATTATCAGTAAAAGCAGGGTCACACTGAAAGGAGACACCATTGTTTACAGATAACACAGAATCCACCAGTCACAAGAGGAGATGTCCCAGATCCCCCTCTCCGCTCCCTTCATAATGAAAACTATCCTATAGACGTCTATGGGACAGAAACTGTCTTAAGAATCCTATGGGTATGAAGCTGCTGTAAAGTATCTCTCTGACTGCTGCTAAAGCAGTGCAAGCAAAAATGTCTTCCCCTCAATCATATATAGACGGCCGAATAGAGAAATCTACAATCAGGAAAATAAAACGACTGAGAGGAAAAGCATATGGATCAGTAAAAAGAAAAAAAAATTGCCGACATATTCCCTTTAAAGGGGTTTTAACATGAGGGAAAATCTTATGCAAAGGTTGCTCTTAGCTAGCTGTGAGATGACTTTGCATGAGAATAAAGAGGGTGGCACATGTGGCCATCCTCTCCATTCCCTTCTATCGGATACAGTCGAGTAAGTGTGCTTGGCTATAATTGGAAGCTCCAATAGAAGTTAATGGAGAGGACTGCTTCAAGTGCTGCCCTCTTTATTCTTGTGCACGATCAGCTCACAGCTATCTGCGAGCAAGCTGTGCAGGGGTGTTGTAATTCCTTGGGTCCACCAGTGGAGTGGATTTTTGGGGCCCACTAGTGATGTTGACTCTGGGCGCCCACCCTACAGCTACTGTAATATACTGTGCACAGCACACATGGCTCCTGCTTTCTGACTGTCTTTCTCTGCCTTCCTCCTTGGAAAAACAGCTAAGATCTGCCATACCTAGGGGCCCACCATGTCCAGGGGCCCACTGAGGGTTTCTCCTGATCCCCTGCAAGCCAGTCCAAGACTAAAAACAATTGAACATGCCCACTTGGGTTTTTCCAGCCAACACATACACTCTAATGAAATGAGACTAGTTAAGAACTGGTGGAAAGTGATAGTCTGCCAGATATAATCCATTCTCATAGGTCTACATTGAAACCACTGGATGACCCCTGTGGCATTGGAAAGCTGCTGTGTTGGGTAAAAAATATAGTAAAAAAGTATTAGTTTCATCAAATGTTCTAAGATTACCTTAGAAAAATAGTATTAACTGTGAAAATAAATAACAATAGGATTAGGAGGGGGTGTATGTGTGACGGGACCCACACAGCGAACATAGCTGCCTATAAAGACTCACATATCAAAAAAGAAGTATCCAATATTAAAACTTAATCCCAATGTAATTATTGTTCTCTCGCTTGTTATTTTTCGCTGGGCACACATACCGTACGCTCTCTCCAGTCGCCCTTCAGGTCCAGTTCCATGACACAGGTTATCTGGTGTATTGAGATATCTGTGTGCCATAGCGAGGTGTTTAAACTGGATTAATATCATAAGTATTTGCTGCAAGATGTTCGATCTATCTTCCCTGAACACCTGGAATCAAACCTTCTTATATATAATAGAAGGTGAAATCATTACAAGAGGTTTGGGGACTCACAGCTCAACTGAGCCTCCAGGTCCTGAAACGATGAGCTCTGTAATTCCTGCTTCCCCCCAAGCTTCAGATACAATGAGATGAGTGCAGGCCGAAATATCTCATCACAACCGAGTGGAAAAAAATGTACACTGGTTTTGCTCATATTTTCAAACAACAATTATGCAGAATAAAACTACTGAGTAGAAAAATACAAGCCCAGATAGTTTTTAAACTTTTTGAGCTCTTGGCGAAAGTTTCACCACCATCCATTAGGGTATACCTGAATACCATAAAAATCCCCCCAAAAATATTTGGTCTGCACATCCAAAAAAGTTTTTTGAAAAAAAAAAAAAAAATGAGCATAAGCGCACACTGATGTGGCAGCAAAATACAAGAAAAACCCAATATCAGCAGCAAACTACTAGCACTAAAAGAAATCAAAAAGCACATAGGAACTATTGGTAAAGCATTTCTGCTACTTAGAATAAATGAAAATTTGAGGTTCTTAGTGTAAATTTTTGATCAAAACTAATAATAAGCCCACCTGCCAATCGACAAGGCGACCTCAATACAGGTACAAACGCTACATGTTACCTTTCTTGGTGCCTATTCAGACCTCCACATTTCAGGGACAGTAGATTCCAGCTACAAGGTACTCTGCACTCATTTAAAAACCTGTACAGGTGCGCAGAGTGCAAAAGCCAATGTGGCGGCAGCCACTCACCCATGCAAACAATCCAAAAAATTATATTTGGTCTGCACATCCAAAAAGTTTAAAAAAAAAAAAAAGAATTTTGGCTTTTGCAATCCGCCCACCTGCAGAGGCTTTTAAATCAATGCAGAGTACCTTGTAGCTGGAATCTACTCTCCCTGAAATGTGGAGGTCTGAACAGGCACCAAGAAAGGTAACATATAGCGTAGGTTCCCACCTGTATTGAGGTTGCCTTGGCTGATGGGCTTTTACAGTTTTGATCTAAAATTTACACTTAGAACCTCAAGTTTTTATGTATTCAAAGTAGCAGAAAAGCTTTTCCTACAGTTCCTGTGTGCCTTTTTATTGCTTTTTCATGCTAGTAATGTGCTGCTGATGTTGGATTGTACCTGGATACCATACATCCATGCATTGGGTCCGATGTCAGTAAACATATGATGTTTGATTGGATGTTGGTGAAACTTATTTCATTTGGATGTACTGAAATAGTTTTGCTCGTACAATTTAACAATGGTTTGGCAGAACTTGTCATAAAATAAATGTTTGGGACGTCCCAAACCCACATTTTTCTCCAGCCTTATCCTAACATTAACTAACGTTACCCTAACCTTAATCCTAACACAGGGTTATGGTTTGGATTTTTAGGGTTTAATAAGAGTTATATCACTTTTCACCATTGTTTCATGCCTTGCTTTGCTTCCCCCAAGGATTCACCTCTGGTATGAGGTTCTATGTTAGCTCTGGGTCCCTAGGTTACCCTTGTGCTCTGCAAACTGGAAGTGACATCACACATTCCACATCACCTCTGTTGCCCCTTCCGGTTCCTATAAAATAGGGGTAAACTTGGGAAACTAGAAGTGACATTGGAGGAGCACTGTAAGTGAGGCTGGGGCGGTAGCAACGCTAGGTCTGGTGTGTCGTTAAAATATAATTTAACCCCTTAAATGAATTGTCGATATTTGCCGAATTTGACATTAACCTAACTTCAGAGAGCAACACTATTCTGGAGTCCAGAACAAACACTGGGTTGAGTGATTGTTACCTCCTGGCATTAACCATTGGTTGTCTGTGTGTCTAGAAGGGACTCTTGTTTATAAAGGGACAGATTTGTTCAAAAAATTCAAATTGAAGAAGGATCCGACTGAATTAAAAAAAACAAAGTGTCACTTAGCACATTGATCCATCGCCTCTGCTGTTTCCGCACTCACCTGGTCATTGCTGATCTCTACATCCTGCTTCCTCCTCAATACATGGAAGGAGATGCCTGCTCAGCCAATCACTGACCAAAGCAGTGACCTACATCAGCCAAGAAGTGGGCACCTCTCTGTTGTACACAGAGACTTTTAAGGGCCTGTTCTCAAAGGTGGGACCCGCACCTATCAGACAGATGTAGGAAAGTTTGGCTTGATGTTGATGGCTTTTCAGAACTTTCTGGGCTGTGATATCATGATGTGTTATTGGTCAAGTTTATCTTTGCTATATCTGTATGGAATATTTTATTGCTATGCCATAAAATCTAAGATTGGAAAACCCCTTTAATGAGCAAAGATAGACAGAAGGACATCGGTCAAAAATAGGGACAGACCCTCCAAAAGAGGTATAATTAAAATAACATTACCCTATAGTGAATGTAGAAAGTTATACTGCACAAAGGGCGACATGTCCCAACACGCCAACGCCAGTTTTTGTTCTATTTTGCGGCAAACCCACTTTTTACGCCATATTCTTGTTGTAAATGGACTGTCGTACACCAAAGCTAGGCGCATTTTATGCCGGGCATGACATTTTGTAATGCGCCTAAAGATATTGCACTGTGCACCCCCGTCGCACAATGCGCCTATTGAGGCGCCTTACATATATTATGCGCCCCCGTCAGGCAATGAGCCTCGATAGACACATACCATATACTACCAATGATATGCTATGTGGCACGAGTTGAGCACTGCGCCCTTTTTTGATACCATGCGCCCTTTTTTGCCACAATGCCCCTTTTTTGATGCAATGCGCCCTTTTTTGATACGATGTGCCATTTTAGGCGCATTAAGTAATCTATGCAAGGTATACCTGACGCCAATTTTTAGAAAGTATCGGACTTTCAGGCGCACTTTACATTGATTTAATGCGCCTAAAACTGGCATAGATGCGCCAGTTTTCGGACATGTCGCCCTTAGTGCCTTTATAATACAGCTTTTATATGCATAACATAACTAATACCAAAAGTCATTGCTAAGGAGAGATTCATAACATGCCATGAGAAGCATTTGAGGCATATCAAGATTAAGCCTTCCAGCAAGATGAGGTGACACTCCATCCCTGTGCCTGACAAACATATGTGTGGCCCTAACCATGATTAAGAGTCATGTCATGGATGCATGTTGAAGAAAAGATGGAGCTAGAGCTACATTTGTAACATTGATGCAGATAGCCATATGTAGCTGACCACTATGGCCATATGGATAGGTTCTCATGTAGTAACGGAAGCATTAGGACAACGGTGGTAGCTGCAGATGTGATAGTTCATCAAAGAGGCTACTATTATGTGAGAAATCTTGCAATTCAATGCTTGTGCTTTGATTAGGTTTAAACATGTAGCCAATGGTAAAAAAAAAAAAGAAAGGCCATTACAAATACACTTAGGGCGACATGTATGAAGCTTTGTGGCCAAAAACCTGTCGTAACCCTGTTCTATAATGAATTACCAGTCGTACAACTAAACTTGCTGCATTCTCTCAGCAATATATAATACGGCAAGTTTGTGGGAACGTGTCACGGAAGAATCGTACATCTGCAAAGGAGTTTGGTGCATAACAAATCCATGCCAATTACAAGTGTCTTGGCTCAGACAAATTTTGCCGTAAAATGGGACACCTGTACAAAGGGCTGTGAGACACTTTCTTACATACTGGCGCCTTCTACGCTCATTTAAAGCAATTTAAAACTGGTGTATCAGTACCAGGATTCATACAAGTCAACCTTATTGTACTGATTTTGCTTTGTTTCAGAATTAGAGTAATTCTCATGTCATGTTTGTGAAGACAAGCTTCCCTAGGTTGCCAACCACCTATTCAAGCAGGCTCAAGAGTCCTGGCTACTATGGTCAGAATGGTAACCTCACTTCTTGCTCCTGATAATACTCCTGTCTTATCAGCGGCACAGGAAATGTATTTGTTTCTTACTGACAGAAGTTAACCCTGTAGAGCCTTGTTTTCTTCCGTCCTGCTGTTTAGACCACTCCATCACCAATGTCCCTCTAACAGGCTCAGCTTGGAAAAGTAGAGCTGAAATGACAATCACTGCTGTAGAACCGCCCATAGCCTGAACAGGAAGTGGGAACCTGAAGCTGTAGAACCACCCACAGCCTGAACAGAAAGTGTGAGCCTGCAGCTGTAGAAACGCCCACACTCTAAACAGGAAATGGGACCTTAAGCTGTAGAACTGCCCACAGCCTGAACAGGAAGTGGGAGCTTGAAGCTGTAGAACCACCCACAGCCTGCACAGGCATTTGGGGCGTGAAGCTGTAGAACCACCCACAGCCTGAACAGGAAGTGGAAGCCTGAAGCTATAAAACTGTCCACAGCCTGAACAGGAAGTTGAAGCCTGAAACTGGCTGTCTAGAGCAGACTCTGTGAAACAGCATGATGAGAATATAACCCTTATATAAAGTTTTCACATTTATAACTAAAATGCCATGTATGCACAGATCCACTTTATCAATATGAAAGCTTAACGAAGGTGTATGTGCACCGGCAGCATGAGGGTTGGCATGCTTAAATTCCCATTGTTATACAAATATTTCTCCTTTTTTTCCCCTCTCCTTCGGCTCATATAATTGAACTTGTTTGAAGCCTTTATCACTTGGTAGAATTACCCAATCGCAGGAGTGGAGAATGCTGTGTCAGCTAAGAAGCCCATAATGTTATTGTAATTGATGACAGGGACTCTGCAGTCACCCATCTTAAAAGCTATAAAACATGAAAGAAGAAGCCTTTACAATATGTACTTAAGACTAATTGTACCATCAAAGCCTTAATTAATTCTTTGTCGCATGACAATACACTCCAGCATGCTATAAGGTAATCTGTAATTTGTGTCAGTGGCACCTAAAAGTCAATACTGAGTCAGAATCTGCAAGGCAGGGTGTTATTTTCTTGATGCTTCAGGGGTCACATCTCTTCTAGAAGGTCCAGATCACTAGACAATGGCAAGAACATAATGCACAGAATGATAGGGCCGCTGTCACTTGCAAAATAGCCTCAGACTCTACGACATCTGCATAGCCTCTGACTTGATGTGCAATTTGGCTCTGCAGGGTCCACGATCAGAAAAAAACATGACAAAATCATATTTTAGGGTCATGCTACGTAGAGGCCTCAATCGCTTTACAGCACCTACAACACATTTAAAGAAACTAACATTTTGAACGGTCTCCCCCCTGCTGGATTGTGGTATTTGGGTTGATATTTTTGCACACTTATTGGTTGGATATTAAATTATTTTTGCATTAATTTCTTATTGCATGCCTTTTACATTTTTTTTTTTTTGCACTTATTATTCATTTATTTATTTTTTTTTACCATAGGAAGATTACTCTTGTATCTGTAAAGCGGACATGTGACATCTCCTCATATTTCTGCTTTAGCTATTACAAAAAGTTCCTGAACCCTTTAACCCCTTAAGCCCCGGGCCTGAAAAGTAGTTAATGACCAGAAAATTTTTTTAGTTTTTGCCTCCTCGCGTTTCAAACAGTTGTAACTTTTTTTATTTTTTCAATGATGCAGTTTTTTATGAGGCCTCGTTTTATTTGAGACAAGTTGTACTTTATGGGGGAATAGTTTAAGTTCACTTATAAATAATTGCAGACATTTTTTTTTTAATTTTTTCAAAAAATTTTTTGTTTTTTTAAATTTTTTTTCACCACTCACATTTCACACTTAGTAACATATTAGATTAATTCTACAGGTTATAACGGTTGTGTGGATACCTAATATATGTAGGATTTTTTTTTGTGTGTGTAATATATGCACAATTATTTTTTTTATTAAATATTTATTTTTTTTTTATATTTATTTTATTATTCTTTTTTTTTTACACTTTTTATGTTATTTACTTTTTTTTTTAAATCCCATAAAGGGAGAACTGTGTTACTTTATTTTTTTTTTTTTTTTTACAGTTAGTAATGTATTAGCATATTCATATATGCTAATACATTATAATCTGTGTCAGTTTGACACAGGCAGTGATCAGGACAGCACACAGTCTGTCCTGGTCACTGACTTGGTACACAGATAGCCCTGGGGCTACTCTAGGTCCCAAGGGCTGACTGTGCAGCCATTTCCTGGGCTCTGTCGGGTCACCGGGCGTTCCGATCACCCGACAGAGCAGGGAAACCCTTTGATTGCGCTGTGGTGACGATCTGCCGCAATCAAAGGGTTAAAGCACCAGGTTGCGGAGGTTTCCTCCGCTCCCCGGTGCTCTCAGAAGATGCTCTGGGATCAGGGCTGTGTATGACAGCCCTGATCCCAACGCTGCAAACCCCGATGTCTGCAACGACGCAAAAAAACGTTGCTGTAGACGAACGACTCGCACCAGCCGACATAAAAAGTCGGTGGGCGGTCGTTAAGGGGTTAAGCCCCGGGCCTTAAAAGGCCTTAAAGACCAGCACATTTTTTTTTTCTAGTTTTTACCCCTCTGCATTTCAACATTCATACTTTTTTTTTTTTTTTTGTTAATGACAGTTGAGTAAGGAGTTGTTTTAAGCGGAGTATAAAGTATTTTGAGGCTAGTAGTTTGAGTTTGCATATTAACTGCTGTATTATTTAAAGAAAAAAAAACATTTGCAGAATGAACATAAACAACTTTTTTTCTTCATTTGTTTTTTTTTTTTGCATTTTTTTTACCATTTACATCCCACACTGTCATCACGCTGGGTCACATGATCTGCAATTCAAACTAATCACACACGCCCCCCTTCTGAGCACACAGAGCTGAAGAGCTGGATGCAGGAGGTATGAAATGAGATCATGGCAAAACCCCCTTTAAGTAGTAGATTTATTTAGTTGTCACTAGTTTATATATGACCAAATATTATGCAGTATGTGGTAATGGATCAGAAAATAAAGTCTTAAAATAAGGCAAGGAAAAAATGAACTATATATATATACTGGTTATTATAGTCAATAGGTGTCTACAGTATTTACATGCGTTGACTGATTTGATCCACTTTTTGTGATTTGGGGCGCTGGTCCCTTTGGCCTCAACTGTTCCTTGTGAAATCATTTAAAAAACTTTTCATTACAAGTCGAACCAAGTTTCGTCTGCTTTTGCAGAGATCTCTTTGTAGTAAACTCCTGTATACGGCAGAGCTCTCTTTGTAGTAAACTCCTGTATACAGCCGTTTCATTCCCTACTAACACCTTCTCTTTTGTCATTATACGAAACAGATTTTTTTTTTTTTACTAAAATCATTTATAACAAAGGATCAGAAGTGTGTGTTCTTCAATTATTGATTTGTTGCATGTCTATTCTAGGGAAATAGATAAGACAAATAAATATTTATAGCTTCATCCTCCTTCGGGTTTAATCCATCTTCGTTAAACCCAGTAAAAGTGATAGATGGTATTTGGCAGTGTAATGATGTGATCACTCTTCCATCGCCTCTGTAAATCATGATATTGCCCTTGTTTTTGTGAAAAAATTTTTAATCAGCTGGTCTACCCCTTTACTGTGAAACTGAATTCGAGCCGGAGAATACACTGGGTTTATTAATTCACTTTCATATTAACTGTGCATTCATTTAGACATTACCAGGTACTTGTCAAAAACTTTCTAATTACTCCAAGGGCTCATGCATATGGTGGAGCTCTTCCAGGCAGCGCCTGTACAATGGAGCATAAGGCGAATGTTCAAATACAAACAGGGCACTTCTATGCACTCCCCGTGTTAGGCTCCCCCTTCCACTGTATAAGATATAATCCTATAAAATGCTTCTAAAGTACAACAACAAAAGGAAAGAAAAAGATTTACAGCAATTACTTAAAGTTTAGAAAGGCTTTAACTCCATGGCAACCCTATGATGGCTCCATGCAACAAGCATTTCACAAACCTGATCTTCACGGGACTTCGACCCCCCTTTTCGGTTAGGCTGTGAGGTTCAAACCATGTTTGGGGCAATCAATCCCCCTTTCCCTATTTGGGCCGTTAGAGGGCATTGATACAGAAAACTAAAAACAGCAGACAGAAAAAGGGGCAGAATATTAACGGGATCTTACCTGTTTTTGTTTGATTATACTGACATGTCCTTTTTTCTTCCTCTTTAAACAAAATTTTCTTTAATAAAAAAATTTTAAAGATTAAAAAAAAAAGAATTTTAACAGGACTTGTTCTAAAAAAAAAAAAATGGGGGCAGATTCCCCTTTAAGAACCAAGGTTTTTTTTTTGGGGGTTACACGTTTTTCTTTTTTTTAAATTTGTTTTTCATCCTATCTGTAAAAAGATAAAATGAAGGGGGATTTGGTATAAATAATATATTTAAATATATATAAATTTTAAAATATAATATATTAAAAATATATTATATATATAAATAAACCATGGGGGGGGAACTGCCGCCATTTATACATTTTTATAATTTTTTCCCCACATTTAAAATTTTTTTTTTTATTTAACAATGAAACCCTAGGGTCCCCGACAAATGGGGGTCATCATTTCTAAAGCCTATTTTAAATTTTTTAAACAATACGTATCCACATAAGTAAAATAAAAACCCCTTCATTTTGCAAAACTACCATACTTTTTTTGGGACAGCACTGAAGATTTACACTTGATACAATGTAAAGCGCAGTGTCCACTTAAAGGGGCTTTTTCCAGGGCGGCCTTTTCTGCTAAGAAGCAAAATAAACAAAGCACTGACTGAGAGAGGGGGGCGGTCAAGCCAGAGCCATGCAAAAGGGGACTTGTGCAATGTTCACTTTAAATAAATCACACTACAACTAGGGGTTTCGTATATAAAAGACAACAATTTTTGTCCCACCCTTTTGAAAGCCCCCTTTAACTCCCTCTCATCAGATAAGAAGTGTGCCTGGCCATGTCCCGGCCAAATTCAGCCCTGTATTCCCGGTCCATAAAAACAAGCTTTAAAAGTAACAAGGGCAGGTAAGGCAGCTTGTTTCTCTCTCAAGTGAAAATTTTTTTAAATCACTATATTTAAAAAGTGATTAAAAAACCTTTCGGGGATCCCACTCAAATTACAAGGGGCAAAACCCCTTTTAATAACTGTTAAATTTGGGTGGCTCTTAAAATAACTAAAAACCCACAACCATCAATGTCTAAACTGCTGGGCAAAAAAATGATAAAACCCCCAAAAGTGAAAAGGGACAAATTATGCCCATTTTGTAATTTTCCCCTCCTGGTGCCACATACGTGTTATGTTACAGGTTTCAGGGTGAAGGGGGAAAACAGGTATTTTCAATTTGTGTTCCCCGTCCTATTCTTTTCCCCAAAAAATTTTAAACCCGGGTGCCGCATGGAAAAAAAAAAGTCTGAGGATCTGAAATAAAAAAATTCTGCCTTAAATAAAGAGACTAGGCTAAAAAGGAAGATTCCCCTCGCCTGAAACTATGCTGCAGGATGGTGGTCAAGATTACAGGGGTTTAACAAGACGGTTTCTCAGAACGGGCCCTCACCAGGTAAACCAAAGAAGTTAAGTCCCAATCTCATCTCATATCCAGAGATGAGTGTTGTCACTTTGCTGCAGAGGTTAAGGGGGGGGGGTGGGGTCGCCTTAAAATTTTTAAACCCAATGCTGTACCTCCCATCAAATTGGTCTGCATGAGTGTCATCCCAGAAGGAAGCCTCTTCTAAGGTGATGCACAAGAAAGCCCAGAAATAGTTTGCTGAAGACAAGCAGACTAAGAACATGGATTGCTGGCACCATGTCCTGTAGTCTGATGAGACCAAGATAAACTTATTCAGTTCATATCATGTCAAGCTTGTGTGGCGGCAACCAGATGAGGAGTACAAAGTGTACAAGTGTGTCTTGCCTACAGTCAAGCATGGTGGTGGGAGTGTCATAGTTTGGGGCTCCACCAGTGCTGCCAGTTGTGTGGAGTTACATTTCATTGAGGGAACCATGAATGCCAACATGTCCTGTGACATACTGAAGCACAGCATAGTCCCCTCCTTTTTGAACTGCAGGACAATATTCCAACATGATAACGACCCCAAACACAATTCCAAGATGGCCACTGCCTTGCTAAAGACAATGAGGGTAAAGGTGCTGGACTTGCCAAGCATGTATCCAGACCTAAACCCTATTGAGCATCTGTGGAACATCTTCAAAAGGGGAGGAGAGCGAGGTCTCTAACATCCACAAGTTCTATGATGTCAACATGGAGGAGTGGAAGAGGATTTCAGTGGCTGCAATCTCTGAGGCTCTAGTGACCTCCACGTCCGAGAGAGTTAAGGCAGTGCTGGAAAATAATGGTGGACACACAAAATATTGACACTCTGTGCACAATTTGTCTATCTTCACTTAGGGGTGTACTCACTTTTGTTGCCAGCGGTTTAAACATTGATGACTTACAGAACAGCTTGCAGTCTCAATCCGCTGCCTCAAAAGCAAGTAAGATATTGTTGTGTATTAAGAGATGCATGGACTCGCATGACAAGGATGTCATTCTACTGCTGTATAAAGCATTGGTGTGTCCTCACTTAGAATGTGCTGTTTAGTTCTGGGCCCCAGTTTATAGAAAAGATCCAATGGAGCTAGAGAGAGTGCAAAGACGAGCAACCAAACTTATAAGGGAAACGGAGGATCTTAGTTATGTGGAGAGGTTAGTAGAATTGAACTTATTTAGTCTTGAGAAAAGACGGTTTCAGGGGGATATGATTAATTAATATAAATATATAAATGGTCCCTACAAAAACTATGGGGAAAAATTATTTGAAATAAAGTCACCTCAAAATACAAGGGAACATTCCCTTCTGCTAGAGAAAAAAGGATTCAATCTCCAGAGGAGAAAATCTGTGGAATAGTCGCCTGAGGAGCTGGTCACAGCAGGAACATTTGGGCGTTTCAAGAAAGGTTTAGATAACTACCTGAAACTAAAGAATATTAATGCGTACGTAGATATGTAAAATTCTGGATCCTGGCTTGTGGCGGCTCCAGCGTCAGGGATGGGGTCTCCCTTGGAGCAGATTGGTTCTTGCCTTGTGGGTTTCAGGGCATTCACCAGTGGGGAGGCTGTGCTTAAAATCCCTGTCTACCTCCCTTCACCCACATTTTACCCACCCTTGGTTGAACTTGATGGTCACATGTCTTTTTTTAACCGTACTAACTATGTAACTATATGACTTTGTGTTGAGTTATTTTGAGGGCACACTAAATTTACACTATTATACAAGCTGTTCACTGACTACTTTACATTGTATCAAAGTGTCAGATCTTCAGTGCTATCCCATGAACCACAGCAAGGGTTTTCACCTGGTTTTAGAGACGGTTTTCGGTTTTGAAAACCGTCTGTAAACCAGATGTCAACTTTTAACATGGACCTTAAGGGGCCGTTCACACGGCTTATTTCTGGGACGGATTTCAGCCGTATTGTGCGCCGTACTGCGCTGCAATACGGCGGGAATCCGTCCCAGCCATTATGGTAATCCACAGTTCTCATAGAGAACACGCCATGGATTATGCATGTCTATGGGGCCCCGCCCCTTATTCAAGCCGTAATTTCGGGCGAAATCCATCCCACAATTACGGCTTGAATAAGCCATGTGAACCGGCCCTAATGGAAAACCCAAGTAGCGGTCCCCACTGCACGGGTTTTCCGCCGAGCGATTTTTCAGAGCGCCAACGGTCCATAAAACATTAAGCATGTTCATTCTTCCACCCGGTTTTCGGGTGGAATATTAACATCTCAATGCGAATGGTGAGGGCTTTTCTCCGCAAACACGCAGGGCCGTAAAACAGTACAAATACCGGTCGGGATTTCCGACAGGTATTTACACTGTGCCGTGTGAATGGCCCTTTATAATAAAATATTTACAAAAATGTGAGGGGTGTATTGACTTTTGTGAGATACTGTCTATATTTTACAGTGATTGAACATGTTGATGTCTTTATTGCTACCCCCACAGCTGCAATCACTCTAATTTCTCCACTTTGTCTAATAGATGCAGAAGCCAAGTGGGGAGCTGCCCTCTATGATGCATAGTTTTAAAATAAAGTGAAGGGTTTTTTGGCTTATTTCCAAATTCTTTTTTAACAGTATGTTTATTAATAAAATATTTCTATTCTGTGGATCAATATAAATTGTTCTATTTTGTTTGATACCAAGCACATGAAGATAAGGTTCTAAAGGAAAATGATTAAAAATTTGATTAGAAGTTGACCAATGGTGACAAAACAGAAATATTATCATAACAAGTATCTGAATTTTGCTCGAATGGTAATGCAGCTATTTAGCCAATGTACTAGGTTCACGTGTTGAAACCAGAAGTTTCCATCCACTATATAAAAAGCCCCATCTACATGTTTCTCTCACTATCTGACATGAAATCAGAATAAACCTTCCTCGTTTTAGGTCAATTAGGAACCAAAATTATTTATATTTTCCAAATGCTATAATAGTGATAGAGAGAGAATTTTTTAAGGAATTTTTTATTACTTTTTGCAAAATCAAAAGTTTCCATCCATTTCACTAGTATTTGGTAGCATTGTCCTTAAACTGTATTCGGGATAAAAGGGTTTTGGATCCTTCCACAAGCTTCTACAAAGTTGGTAGATTTTTTCCCCATTCCTCTTGCGAACGGCGAAACTGAGCCTTTTTTTAAGGTCGTTTTGTCACACCGGGTTTTTCAGCTTCCCCCATAATGTTTAAATAGGTTTAAATCAGGGTTTTGTGAGGGCCCGCCCCAAAACATTGATTGGGTTTTCCTTACCCATTGTAACCAGTTTAGCAGCAGCTTCAGGTTATTGTCTGTTTGGAAGAGCCATTTCTGCCCAAGCTTTAACTTCCTCTCTGATGTCTTGAGATGTGGCTTCAGCATTGCCACATAATCTTCTTTCCTCATGCTGTCATCTATTTTGTGAAGTGCACCAGTCCCTTCTGCAGCAAAACCACCCCTCAACAAGATGCTGCCACCCCCGTGTTTCACAGTTGGGATGGTGTTCTTTCTGATGCTTCTTTCTTTTAGTGTGAATATAACTAGTAATAATCATTTAACAAGAGAAGGAGCTGCTACGTGTTTTCAATTATAGTTTGCACTTCAGATTTGGGTCAGTCAAGTTCATCACAAATCTAAGTGCTCTGATTCAGGACAGTCCAAAAGAATTTGTACAGATATTTACAAAAAAAGCACCCTTAAATCAGGGTTATTTTATTTTTTTTATAATAATTTAACACCCAATTTTTAGCACTTCTGGGCCCACAATGCTGTCATTTTGATGTCATTTCCATCTGATGTCATTTCCAGCCAAATGTTACATTAGTTACCTATGTGACATCACACCAGAAGTGACTGTAGATGGAGTGGCTTGAAGAAACCGTTTCTCAGAACTCATGGATGATTAAGTTTCATATTTCAAGTTTCATATTTTGTAAGGCAAAAAAAAGACAAGTGCCCATCTAGTTCAGCCTGTTGTCTAAGGTGTTGATCCAAGGAAGGCAAAACCCCAATGAGGTGAACCCAATTGTCCTATTTTGGGGAAAAAATTCCCTTTTCCTGACTCCAATTGGAAATCAGAAAATCCCTGGATAAATCCCCCCCTTTCTCTGAATCCTAGTCACTATAACTTTTTATATTTTTCGCTCCAGAAATGCATAAAACCCCTTTTTGAATCGGTTATTAAATTCACCAGCCGGCCCGGGCAAGAATTCCATATCCACTGCTCTTAAGTAAAAAATCCTTTCATTTTTAATGTAGAAACTTTCTTTCCCTCAAACGTAAAGGACCCCCCCTTGTTCGATACACCCCTGTTTATAAATAAATCTTGGGAAGATCTCTATTTTGACCTTTGTGTATTTAAACTATTTATTATGCCCCCCCGAAGCTTTTTTTTTCTCTAAACTAAAAATAACCAAATCTTGCCAATTTTCGTGTACGTGTCCACCCAGTCCTTTTATTATTTTTGTTGCCCGCCTTTGAAACCTGTTCAAGTCTAAAAGTTTTTCCTGTGCATGGGCCCAAAACGTACACAATATTCCTGTGGGGTCTACCCGTCTTTATAAGGGGAGAAAAATGTTTCCTCATGTGCACTTCCCCCTTTTAATGACCCCATGACCATTTGCTTTGGCTGGCGCCTGAACGGGCTGCTACAATTAAGTTTATTGTCCAAACCACGATTCCCAAATTTTCCATGTCATTTTACCCCGTTTTTTCCATTTAAAAGTAATCATGTAATGGATTTCTCTTCCCCCCGTTTAACCTTGCATTTTCAGTGTTAAAACCATCTGCCATTTCCCTGCCCCGGCCCCAACTTACCGATCCTTTGTAATAACATATTTCCCCCTTTTTGTGTTGATTACTTTAAGAGCTTTTGTATCGTCTGAAAAAAAAATTCTACTGTGTTTCCCTTGTGTAAGCCCTTTAAAAAAAGTTAAAGAGGATAGGGCCCAATAATGACCCCTTTTGGTACCCACTAGTAACAGCGATCCCCGTTTAGTATGTACCGTTTAAATTTCTACCTTTTTTTTTCATGAGCAAATTACTTACCCAAATTCACACATTTTTCCCCCCGTCCAAGCATTTCATTTTATTTTCCAACTTTTTTTGTGGGGACCGTATCAATGCTTTAGAAAAATCTAGTATATGACATCCGTGCCTCACCCCCCCCAGTCTAGCACTGTTCCTCATGAAGTGATGAGATTGTTGACAGGACCGTCCTTTTGAACCCCTGCGGAACGGGTTATACTTTATTTTCTGAGATACTCAGGATAAAATCTCTGAGAAAACCCTTAACATTTTTCCTACAACAGAGGTTAAGCTTACTGGGCCATAGTTTCCTGGGTCCTTTTTGCCCCTTTTTGAAAATTTTGGGACCCCTTTGCTATGGCCCCAAACCTTTGGGACATACCCCGTTTTAGACAGTCCCTAATATTAAGAATAGGGGCCTATTTTTGACATCATTAACTCTTTAGGCACGTGGTGTAGCCTCTGGACCCGGGGGTTCGTCTTTTTAAACTTCCCAAAACGGGTGCACTTTTCCTGAGTTTGACAAGAAAATTTTTAAGTTGGATAAGTTAATGGATTCAAACCCAGGTTACTGTCAGAATTGGAGCTAGGTTTAGCATTAAGATCACAAGTTCACTGGAAGGTTGAATTGCAACAGATTGGGCAGCGCGCTCATTTTTATTTCCTTATTATATACAGTATTACAATGGGAAGGAACAAAGGTGTAATTTAGTATAGGGGATAGTTAGAATCTAAATGATTATGACAGACATTTCCGTGTGCTTAATAAATATTCAGTGTTTAAACTAACAGACAGTTTTTTGCTTCTTAATCTTTTTCTTAATACTTTGGTTATTTTAAGCTTAGAAAAGTAGACGTAGTAGTTTTCACTCGAATTACAGTATCAAAGGATATACATCATCCATAAGATAAAGTAGCATCTGTTTCATCTCTGTGGTGGTACAAGTGGCTTCTTGCTGACTTGGCATGAAAGTATCAGCGGATGAGAATCTGTCAAAGTCATTTTGTAAGGAAGGTTTAGGAAGTGTTAGGAATAATGAATCTGTACTTCACAGATACATTCAGGTCCTGGACTTTCTCGCGCAGTTATGAACTGTTGAAATGAAGGTCACATACTTGGTGGATAGACTTTCAGAATAAGTGCTAAGATAACAAATTTGTGTTAAGTCCTGCCCTCCCATGTCATTAGATTAATAAATGTCAAGTGTTTTCGTTGCAAAAAAAAAAGGAAGACCTTTCAAGAAATCTTCTCCCTTGCAATAATAACATCCTAGAATCTGACGCTTTTCCTCTAGAACGGTTACACTTGTATCGTAAGTGAAACTGAGCTGATGGTATTAAAATACTGCCGGCGTATAGTTAATTCAACATCTGTTTGCGATATTATTAGAAAATAACCACAAATAGGATTTCCAGTTATGAGTGATTCAATTTAAGTGCACATTATCATTTTTTGGTATAATTCTATGTTACATGTAATATTTCTTCAAACTTCCCAGCAGCTTTTATTTCTGCCTGTAGACTTTACGTAAATGTTCAGAAACCGACCCATAAAAGTTGATTTAGATTTAGGCTATGTTCACACAGCTTATTTTGAGACGCATTTCGCCACGTATTGATAGCGTACTGTGCTCTAATATGAGCGAAATGCACCCCAATCATTATGGTAATCCACAGTTCTCATAGAGAACCATGGATTATGCCTCCTCACCCTGGACATACAATTTGATCGTATTGTACGCGCGGGAAGATAATTGACATGTCAATTATTCACGGCACTTACGTGCCGCGAGTAATGTTGGTCTATGTGGCCGGCGGGCTGCCGGCCCACCGTGCCGAGGAAGTACGCGCCAATTGCCGTGAGCTCCCGAAGTCCTGGCATAGTTGCGGGGAATACTGTACGCCCTGCAATTAGCCATGTGAACATAGCCTAAATGTATATAAAAGAGCTTATTTATATACTTTTAATCTAAATAGCTTTTCTTCTAACCATGCTGTTTCACTGAGTTTTAGAGATTTTGCACTTACTCTATCTTCTCGGGCTGTGGGTGGATCTATAACAGTGATTAGCATATTCAACTTCTAGCAAGCCTTTACTCTTGCAATGCAGGAGATTGTTATCTCTAACAAGATTACAAAAAAAGCCTTTTTTAGTCCTCACAGCACTTGTACCTTTTATGCAATGAAGTTAATCTTGTTAGACATAATTAGTTTGGTTCTATTTCAGTCCATCTCACTCCCTGCTCTCTGCTCTCAGGCGATCATAAAACAGATGTCCGCCTGGTATACAGGTCACCATATAAAACTGTGTGCACTTAGAGCACATAAAAATGGTCTTATCTCACAACTAAAGTAAAATCTATTGATCAATGTATTTAGAAAAAGACTTCATTTACCTTTATGTTGAAAGCTAATCTTTGTAGTGAGAAAACCCAGGTAATGGTAGGAATACACAATGCAGCTGCATAGTGCGGCTGATAGTAACGCCTCAAATGTATCCACCAGTGGCCGCACAAGTCTGCTGTCATCTCGTCATTGGCAGACACTTTAATAGCATGAGTATTGGCCATTCCACGGCTGCACCATGTTTCCCTACCTTAATTTTTTCACTCAAGACAGGGAGGATGTTACAGCATTGCCCTTGAATGATTTCCTAGAATGAATTTGATACTGAAGCAATTGCCCTAACAGGCGAAAGGATAGCAGAGCAAGTCTAAACCCACTTAAACAGCTCCCTGCAATCCAACACTCGGGGGAGCAGAGTCCTTCTAAGTCTTCACCAGAGCCCACCACAAGGTAGGTTGAATATGGTTGCTAGTGAGTGACCCAGGTTATGTCTGCAGAGAAAAATGTTGAAAAGCAAGTGCAAGTGGGAGAGACAGTAGATACGAACCAGGAAATGCTAGAGTATACAGGAAAAAAAATATCCAAGAGCTCAGACAAAGCAAAGTCAAATCAAAGCTGGAGTTACAAGCCAGGAGACTATGGATGATCCAGATTGTAGCAGAGAAAAGTAACTGAAAAACAAGCCAGAGTCAGAACCAGGAATGTATATACCCAGTGTAAAAGCAATAGAGCCAGGACACCGGATGCAATCACAGGCAAGGAGCAAATAAAAAGTGAGGTTCAAATACCCCACCTCAGCCATTGATTAGATGCAGGTTAAGAACTCTGATTGGTTCTGCTCCATATTCAATCTTAGGCTTGGCCAGAAGGAAATAACAACCTTGAAGAGACAGAGAACTCCTCAAAGACATGAATAAGATGGATTTCTATCAGCAGTATCTCTTCCCTTCTGTCTGTGTAAGAATGTGGATTATGTCTGGACTTGCATGTTGTTGTTTTACTGGTTGTCATGGTCAGACTCACCATAGACAGGAGGATGATCCGCTTGGTCAATGTTGGAAGTTGGCATAACCTACGCTGGGTGATGGATACTAAGGAATCCCGGTTTTCACCAAAGCCCGCCGCAAGGAAGGTTGGACTTTGCTACAGGGAACTCCCACAAGGTCACTACCCCCGAGGTGACAGCCGACATGTAAACTTGCGATATATCGGAGAGTAAGGCAGAGATAGAGGAACAGGCAACCATCACGGCTGGTAGCATACAAGTGAACAGCAGGGCAGGTGACAGACAAGGCAGGGTAAGGACTGTAGCTGAGGGTCAGTTACAGGAGAGGAATCAGGAAAAAGCACAGTAATGGTTGACATGCCATGAACGGACACTAATAACTGGATGCAGGATGCTGGGAGAGGTGTCTTGAAAAATCCCAAAATCCCATAGTCCAAAGTGGTTGGCTGAGCAGCATGTGGGTGGCACCCACTGACTCTTTAAACTGGAAGAGCCGTGTGCATGAGGCACCTGCGTGCTTGTGACTTGACAGAAGGGACCAGAAGAGCAGATGGAAGGCAGGGACAATGGCTGGAAGTGAGGAGGATGGGAATAGAAGGCTGGACAGGGAAACAAGCGCTCTTGCGGACTTGTGCAAGGACTGTGGTGCATCCTGTTACACTGGTAAGGTGTATAACGGAGCTTTAATGCCCAATTCAGGTTCTTCAGGAACGTTGTATTCAGTACATATGTAACAAAGTTTAAAGGGGTTTTCTCACTACAGTGATTAGTGCTCAACATGTTGGGAAAGGTAAATGAAGACTACTACCAAATACATTGCTTTTTTAATATTGTCCTGGTTAGAAGATAAGTGTCTCTAGGATTCCATCCATCTCTTCCTTCCTTTTTAGACAGATAGCAGGGAGTAACATCACCATGGTTGGACGGAGCAGAGTCTTTATCTCTAACAAGATTAGCTTGTTTACTTTTGATAAGCACTTGTTTTCACTCTTAGGAAGTCTGTAGCTTTGTTTTTCTACAGATCTTGGGCGACATATCCGGAAATTGGCATCGCCACAGCAGCTTTTAGGCATAATTAATCAGTGTAAAGTGTGCCTGAGAGTGCGATCCTTTAAAAAATCTGGCATCTCGTATACCTTGCATACTAAACTTAATGCGCCTAAAAAGGCACATAGCATATCATTGCTAGTTTATGTAATGTGCCTATTGAGGTGCATTGCGTAACGGAGGTGCATAACGTATCATTACTAGTGTATATAATGTGCCTCAATAGGTGCCTTGCGTTTTGGAGGTGCACAGCACATCATCGCTACTATTTGTAATGAGCCTTTCCAGGCACATTACAATGTAATTACTATTTGTAATGTGCCTAGTTTTGTTATATTACAGTTCATTTACATCGAAAATATGACGTCAAGAGTATTTTTGGCGCGAAATAGACCAATAAAAAACGGCGCTTGCTTATTGGGACATGTCGCCCTAAATCTCCAGCACATATGTCACTACTAATGCTCCGCCAAAGAGGAGCTAAATATGCTAATCACTGCTATATAACCACCCACAGCCTGGCCATACAGTGTGAGTGTGAAGTTGCCTGTTAAACCCCTTTAACTTTACAGTGATAGCATAACTTTGTTTGATCTCTTCTTGGACCGCAATGAAAGACATAGAAAAATTGAAGATTACATTTTATGGCTTGATACTGTGGTGTTTTTTTTTTATCTATCAAGTTTATCTTTGCTACGCAGAGACACCATCAGGGCGCTTTTGACAGTATTCATGTCAGAGTCCCTGAGCAATATATATATATTTTTAAAAAGGTGCATTGATGTAATGCTAAGATAGGAAATGGTAATATGGATAAGTGTATTGTAGATAAATAAGATACTTTAATGCCAAGTCAGCATGAAGCCACTTGCACGGAGGTGAAACAGATGTTACTTCATGTTATGGATGATGTATATCCATTGATATATGATGATAGGATAGGAACTGCTAATGGGCGGAAGGCCCAGATGCTTTGGCTTTATGAGGCCCTGAAATTACTTATGGCAGCCCTGTTGCTACATCTGTATATCTGCAATACATTCATTATTCAAGCTGATTATTAACTGTAAAACTGCTTAGTAGCTCCACTGAATTTGGAAGAAATTTACTCACAAATTTCTGCTGAAGATTTCCCTTTAAAAAATCCACTCAGTGACCCAGGTTATGTCTGCAGGGAAAAATGTTGAAAAGCAAGTGCAAAGTGGGAGAGACAGTAGATACGAACCAGAAAATGCTAGAGTATACAGGAAAAAAATATCCAAAAGCTCAAACAAAGCAAATTCAAACCGAACCTGGGGTTAGAAGCCAGAAGACTATGGATGGTCCAGATTGTAGCAGAAAAGAGTAACCGGAAAACAAGCCAGAGTCCGAACCAGGAATGTATATACCCAGTGTAATAGCAACAGAGGCAGGACACCGGATGCAATCACAGGCAAGGAGAAAATAAAAAGTGAGGTTCAAATACCCCGCCTCAGCCATTAATTAGATGCAGGTTCAGAGCTCTGATTGGTTCTGCTCCAAATTCAGTTTTAGGCTTGGCCAGAAGGAAAGAACAACCTTAAAGAAAGAGAGAACTCTTCAAAGACATGGATAAGATGGAGATCTATCAGCAATATCTCTTCCCTTCTGTCTGTGTAAGAATGTAGATTCTGTCTGGACTTGCATATAGTTGTTTTACTGGTTGTCATGGTCATACTCACCATAGACAGGAGCTGGATCCGCTTGGTCACCATTGAGAGTTGGCGTAACCTATGTTGGGGGGATGAATTCTAAGGAATCCCAGTTTTCACCAGAGCCCGCCACAAGGCAGGTTGGACTTTGCTACAAGGAACTCCCACAAGGTCACTACCCCCAAGGTGACAGCCGACATGTAAATTTGCGATATATCGGAAAGAAAGGCAGAGTCATAGGGCGACAGGTATGATCGGGCTTTCCGCCTGTATTCGGGCGTATACTGTGCCTCACTGTGCCGACTCCGCTGCCAGACACTCAAATGCGATGTTAGGTGCAAGCTTCGCCACTTTGGAGTGCGCCTAACATGAAGGGGCGCGCTGTGGGCGTTCTGGGGAGGGACGCACCAGATGCGAATTCTCCGACGCATGTAGGAATGCCGGTCAGCAAAGTGAGGCACATTACAGCTTGGACAGGCAGACCTAGTTCAATGTGGTCTACCTGAGTCGGAGGAGGCGAAGTGAAGCTACAACTTATTGTAATGGGGCAAAATGTGCTCTAGGTCTACTGTTACAACACTACACTAATAAAAAAGAGTTGTTTATAAAATGTATTAATGAATAAAGATAAATATCAAAGTTGTATAAAAACGAATTCAATGTATTGAAAAAGTTGATGATTTAAAATTAAAGGAAATATATAGAAGATCTTAAAACAAAGAAATATCAGCTATAAAAGGTCTTAAAAAAACGGAGAAAATTAAACTAATTTTAAATTAAATAAGCCAATGCTGATGTTGTACTGATGTTAATTTTTGTCTGTTTTAATACCAAAAATTTAAGATGTATTTTTGCTTCTTTCATCTTTTATTCTTTTTAGAATATACAGCAAGAGCCAGCAGAGCACAGGTCTTGCTGGGACCTGTGGTCCTCCAAGCAGGATTTCTATGTTCACACGGCTTATTTCGGTTCGTATTTACGGATGTATTTATGTCCACAAATACATCACCAAATACGCCTTAAATAATGAACAATTAGCTTAGAATTGATACCAATGGAAAATACGGATGTATTTACGGACGTATTTACGGACGTAAATACGACCCGAACTAAGCCCTGGGAACATAGAAAGCCTGCTTGGAGGACCACAGGTCCAAGCAAGACCTGTTGTGCTGGCTCCTGCTGTATATACTCAATAGAATAAAAGGTGAAAGAAGCAAAAATAAATGTTTTCGCATCACGAACATGCTTAATGATTTTTCGCTGATTTCCAGCCTCTCTCTAAACTTAATACATGTTAGGCGCATTCCTTATGCGCCTAAGTTTCGCAATGCTCCTCACACACAGGCGAGGCGCAGGGAACTTTACACCGCATTTATAGCGCACCTCGGGCGCCGACATACATCAGGCGCAGTTTTCACGAAAAAAAAAACGTGAAAAAGGGTGCTCCGACGCACTGATCTTCATACATGTCGCCCATAGTTTAGAAGAAATTTACCCACAAATTTCTGCTGCAGATTTCCCTTTAAAAAATCCACTTTGGACTTCCCTATTACAAATTCTATTTATGCAAACATGGCCGTATGGGAAGGAGGTAAAGACAGAGGGCGTCTGAGTTCATGTATGTCTGGTAAATCAGTAATAAAACTAGATCATTTATGCATGCTAAAAAACAATAAAACCTTATCAACATTAATGGATTTTCAATTAATAAATCCGGCATAATTTAGAACAATGTACATTCTACACACCACAAATACCTTTCAGCCCAGATTAGAATGGTAATGGTGCAAACCAATATATTATGCTCAAGACTGAATGCAAATTAGAAAAATTGAGTCATAAATTATTACACGAGATGGATTCAATTTACTGTTGGCTTGTTCAATTTGGCAGTTAATTGTCTCCTTTTTCTTAGATTTTAGGCACAGTTAAGATCGAGGAAAGAAATTGCGAATGAAATATTACAAGGCTTCCTAAGGTTGCCTAACCGTACGAGGCTCTCTAATTTTTCCGTTGTGTTTACTTGACAGATGTGGGCTCTGTGGAAGGTCTGGCTTATCACCGATCCTGGGATACTCTCTACTGGACAAGCTCCACTACCTCATCCATCACTCGTCATACTGTGGACCAAAGCCGGAGAGGGGCCTTCAATAGACAGGCTGTTATCACCATGTCTGAAGATGACCACCCCCATGTTCTAGCACTCGATGAATGCCAAAAGTATGTAAATGATTTTAGATTCTTATGTAATTTATGCCTTACAACTTTAGCTCAAGTGCTTTATTCTTCTCTCAAGCAGATGTTTCTCCAGATACTGGAGCAATTTAAGGGATATTTACACTTAACCTTTTCCTAGTGAATGCATATTTATAGCAGTTGGCCAATTAACATCTGCCAGGAGTTGAAGAAGGCCGATTATTTATGCTCTCTTAAGCCTTATGCCTTGTTTTCTACTTTTTTTCTTGAATTCAGACTTTCAATCGACCTTGTATAATCCGTTAAAAAAAGATAAAGATGTGAATGAAGAATGGTAGAAATAGTATGTAGCATATTGATGAAACTTTTTACATCTTAGCCGCTTGTACAGAGTAATAAAATACTTCCTTATATAATATACTGACTCCTATGTACAAGAATGTAACTACTATAATACTGCTCCTTATGTACAGGAATATAACTACTATAATACTGCCTCTATGTATAAGAATATAACTACTATAATACTGCCTGCTATGTACAAGAATATAACTACTATAATACTGCCCCTTATGTACAGGATATAGCTACTATAATACTACCTCAATGTACAACAATATAGCTACTATCATACGGCTTGTTACTGTATGTACAAGAATATAACTACTATAATACTGCCCCCTATGTACAAGAATATAACTACTATAATACTGCCTCCTGTGTACAAGAATATAACTACTATAATACTGCTCCTATGTACAAGAATATAACTACTATAATACTGCCCCTATGTACAAGAATATAACTACTATAATACTGCCCCTATGTACAAGAATATAACTACTATAATACTGCTTGCTATGTACAAGGATATAACTACTATAATACTGCCCCTTATGTACAGGAATATAACTACTATAATATTGCCGATATGTACAAGAATATACTGTAACTGCTATCATAATGCTCTGTATGTGCAAGAATATAATTACTATAACACTGCCCTCTATGTACAATAATATAAAAACTATAATATTGTCCCCTATGTACAAGCATAAAACTACTATAATACTGCTCCTATGTACTGGAATATAACTGCTATAATACTTCCCCCTATGTACAAGAATATAACTACTATAATACTGTCCCCTATGTACAAGAGTATAACTACTATAATATTGTCCCATGTAAAAGAATATAACTACTGTAATGATGTCCCCTATGTACAAGAATATAACTACTATAATAATGTCCCTTATGTATAAAAATATAACTACTATAACACTGCCCCCTATGTACAAGAATATAACTACTTTAATACTGCTCCTATGTACAATAATATAACTACTGTAATACTGCTCCTGTGTACAAGAATATAACTACTATAATACTGCTCCTATGTACAAGAATATACCTACTATAATACTGCTCCTATGTACAAGAATATAGCTACTATAATACTGTCTCTATGTACAAGAATATAGCTACTATAATACTGTCTCTATGTACTTGACAAACACTTCAATAACACTTCCTCCTATGTAAACATAAGAATAAAACATCAATAATACAGGAAATGTACACAAAAGATTCTGTTACAATGGGATTCAGTGAGTAGATGATTTATTTTAATTTTGGCAGGTTTATAGTTACTATATACTTTGTACATCTTTCCCTGGTTTCTACAAGTCTACATATCAGCGAGCTTGGTACAGAGATATAGAGATGAGTATATTTACTGTATAATCAACAAAATGTGATCATCATAAGAGCATAAAAAATATAAAAACAATAGATATCTGGGGAAGTCTCCAAGGAATTCAAGTTGCATCAATCCAGGTTTTCCTGTAGCCATGTCAGCTCTTTTGTGCTATTAGTTTACAGCCTAATGATCCGTTGTCACTTTTATCATATACAGAGAGCCATGTGTTTGTCAAAGACTAATCATGTCAATCCGTTCAAGCAAAACATCTCTTCATTTAGTCTAATGTTATTCTTGACAGCAAAACAAATGTGAAGTTTAAGGGTCATTCATTATGTAACATACAGTGCGGCGCTCTAAATACCCATGAGGATGAAACAAATAGTGCTATTTGCAACATCCTAATGACAAAATTGTAAATTAAAAATGTTTACAGTACTGCAAAATTTTGTAAATGAACCTGCCAATGATAAGCAGATATGGTAATGGTTAGCAGTTTAATAGGAACTGGCACCTCTGGGGCATGAAGATCAATATGAGATGCCACTAGCAAGTAATGAATTCATACCTCATGAGGATGGCTTGACTCTCCAAGTAGCCAATTTTCTTGGGATGTCCTGTAGGAAAACTCATTCTGACTTAATAGATTGGAATTCTTTATTCTGAACCCTTAATAAGGCAGAAAATGGATACAAATGATGTTTCTCTCCCTGGAGGACCCAACGTAGTTGTACATTACTTGGACAGCCCATTAATCTTAATAGACACCATGTAATGCAACATTTCACCAGTGGAGGCACTGCACGATGATAGTGCACTTGAAGTCCCTTTACCCTCCAGTTAATCACTGAGGACACCCTGAGATCACTTTATTGTTACGGAACCACTGTAACAAAAAGGAATTGTCCAAAGTCTGCAAACCTTATGCTAATATTGAGATTTGGCATCAAAACGCTAATCGTTGGTAAGAAGAACTCCTACATATTGTGTTACCTAAACTTTATTACACTGTTAAAAACACAAGCTTCAGTTTTCTAACTTTAGCCAAGGTATCAGACTCTCAGCCTTTAGGTTATAGCAGAAATAGGGTCACAAATGTCAAAGGGGTTATCTGCTTTGGACACACCTACCTGTTGGATCAGCTTATTAAGAATGGACAGATGATAAAGTGTCCATCAATTGGGAATCCCGTTGATCCAATGCTATCTGTAGGGAAACATGGCACTAAGGGCGACATGTAAAAACAGGGCTGCGTCAGTTATCTGGCGTCAAAAAGCTTTAGTAGCCCTGTTCTATAGTTCTATGTATGAACAATTGCACATCAAACTTTGGCTAAGTGTCTACGTAACTCTTTTTAATTCACCGAAATATACTATAGAGTGCGATTCTGCTGCAGCCAAAACGCATCCAAACATACACCTGTGTGTTGGATGTGTTTTGGATCCAATTGACGCTGCGTTTTTGGATGCGATTTTTCGGATCCAAAACGGGTCCAAAATCAGATCCAAAAAAAAGGCTGTGTGCACAAACCCTAAGTGTTCGACATCCCTGCAGTGCCTCTACAGGGATAAATGGACATTACACTGTGTAAATCCAAATCAATAGGCTGGCTGTGTAATGTTTTACATGATCTACAGAGTGAGAGACATTCCTTGTGTTCATACTACACTATGGACACCCTATACTAACTCGGAGTTTCCTCATAGTATATACAAACATGTTTTTCTTTTGTATTTTTTTTTTTTTTTTTTTTTTTAAATGGACAACCCTTTTAAAAGGGTTTTCCCATCTCATTGTTTCTGCTTCTGTGGCCAGTTCGTAGAGATTTATGGGCTGGCCACTGAAAATGGGGACATGTCTGCACTTGGGCAGAACTCCTTGTTGATTTCTATGAGATTTCAGAATACAGCCCGGCATTCCCGTATGGCCGTATTAGGAACTCCAAAAAAAATGAACGTAAAATGCTGCCGGACATGGTCAACTCTTTGGGGGACATGTATAAAAACTCTCTTGGTCTAAGACTTTTCTTCTTGCCCTTAGCAACCAATCAGAGAGCCCCTTTCATATAGTGCTCTTAAAAAATTAAAGGGGTGATATGATTGGTTGTTAAGGGCAACAAGAAAAGTCTTAGACCAAGACAGTATTCATACATGCTCCCCTTTGTTCTCAAAGGAGAGTTTGTAGCTCGCTAAGGGCTGGCAACAGAGTTGGAAATAATGAGATATGAAAACACCTCTAAAATTTCTTTAAAGGTCATGGCCACCTTTGAAAACATATTTTTAATGCTCCAAATTCATATAAATTCCAAATAGTGAAGCAACCTTGCAATTATCCTTTATTACAATTCACCTAACATTTGGAATATGCAGCCCCTATGGAGAAAAAATATATCTAAAGGGATGCAACTGGAATAGCAATATGAGATGTGGCCCCACCATGATAATAAACTAAAAAAGCAGCATAAGAAAAAATTAAAGGCATAAATAATACCGCCGTATATCAGAGAACCCATATAGTAGAGCAAAAAGCCAACAACTACTGGTTCCCAATGCTGTTATACCTGAATGGTCCTCTCAACCTCCGGGCCTCATAGCAGTCATTATGGCCGCTTCAGCTACAGTTACATCCATGCTAAAGGCTATAAACAAGCCCTTTGTGTGGGTTGATCCTATGTCTGTTACCAGACATCCATCCTCCTCTTTTCTGTTATCCTGCAAAAAGTAGCAGAAGGTCTTCGGGAGTAGGGTAATACATGATAACTAGATCAGGCCCGCAGACATTGTTTGCTTTTGCATGAGGACACATAAATCCACATAGAAACTGTATACACAAAATGAGCGTGAACTTTTAATCAAGAATATTTGCAAAGTAACTTTCAGTTTATATTTCTGTTGAGAATTTTTTTTGTACAAATACAGTATATACAAATATTGTCATCAACATAAAATATAGACTGAATACCGTAAAGTCTCTGTGTAAATGTGTTATTGTGCTCTATGCAAATATAAACAAATGAGGATAAAAACTGCCTAATGGAGTAAATGAGTGAAACACAAATGGGGCCACATGTATGTATTTTAGGGCCCAGATGCCAATTTTTTTTTGTGCACATTAGTAATGTAGAATGCTCCAGAATATATGACTGTTCTACTGTGGGTCATAGATTAGGCACTTTCTAGCTTCAAAATGAAAAATCAGCCTCAGGTAAACCATTAGTAACTTGTTCTTGCTGTTCCAGCAGTAATGCGCCCAGTTTTGCTGTCCTGCCATCATAAATGTGTAGAATCATACGGTTGTGGTGTACCTTTCATGTGCTGTACGTACATAGTCTCCCTTCCCTGCAGCTGAGTATCAACATTTCCAGTTTGAAAGCGGGGGTGCTATAAACCTACAAGCCCCAGGATTTGCTATTTTCCTCCCTTCCAGTCTCAGTCCATGTATCCTGTTTCCTACCTCACGTTGAAAGCCTTGGATGGAGAACCAAAAGTGTGTGACTTCAAAGACTGCCGTGAAAAACAACCAATTCCCTTTGGTCCCCTGATCTCCTGGGCACCACACATTTCCTGTGTGTGAAATCAGAGAACTTCTGTGCTTCTTGTCATCAAACAGCACACATAGAACTGCTATAAGCCTTACACAATTTTAATAAAAACACATTACAAAAATGATAAATGTTGGGAGAGATATTAATTATATTTTTTTCCCACTGAACACCCCTTAAAATATCACTCATATGGTCATACTTATTTAAAACTAGAAAAAACATGACAGAGGTTGTCTCACTACATTGATTCATGTTACCACAGTCCTGTGTTCTTGGTTTCACTTTGAATTCAGGGGCGTGTTTACTGGCTACTACTAGGCTGCAGTAGAAGCCAGGTGTGTAGCTATAGCAACCAGTGCTGGCAGCCTATCAGGAGAGATCGCACAGGTCTGTATCTATAGCAACCAGCGCTGGCAACCTATCAGGATAGATTAAACAGGTCTGTAGTTATAGCGACCACAGGAGCTGATGCAGCCCATAAAGGAGTGGAAATCTCAGAATTGGTAGGACACTGTTAATGGACGCATATTACAAAGTGACTTGTTTTTGCAAGATCTTTAACATAAAAAGCAGCAATCCTTGTTGTGAGACAACCCCTTTAATATACCAGAGAAAAAACGAACCTGTAGGTATAAAAAATTATAGTGTAAAAATGCCTTTTCTACTCAATATGAAGGATATTATCAAAAAGTAGAGAAGGGTAGAAACCATGTTGCTTTTTGATATTATAGCATTTTAACCCTTTTAATATAAGAAATTTAGTCTATTTTCCCTTTGTATAGGGTTAACATGCTACAATATTGGCTATGCTTCATTAGGGCAAGGGAGTAATGAAAGTCGATTTAGTATAGCAAGACATTTTACCCTGGTGCTGGGTGCTAAGTGAAGCCCCAACAAGCCACTCTGCCTTAACCAAAGTAGTTAAATTCAGGGCTAGGGCAACAAATTAAATCATTACCCCAGGTAAAGGAAACCTACAAGTCTTTGTGATCAACCAAGAAGCCGCAGTTAGAGGTATTTCCAAGAGGTATTAAAGGGGTTGTCTCACTACAGGGAATGCTGCTTTTTATGTTAAAGATCTTGCAAAAACAAGTCATTTTTGCAATATGTGTCCATTAACAGTGTCCTACCTATTCCTAGGTATCCCCTCTTGTATGGGCTGCATCAGCTCCTCAGGTCGCTATAGCTACAGACCTGTTTGATCTCTCCTGATAGGCTGCTAGCACTGGTCGCTATAGCTACTGACCTGGCTTCTACTGCAAACTAGTAGGAGCCAGTAAACACGCCCCTGAATTCAAAATGAAACCAAGAAAATAGAACTGAGGTGAGATGAATCAATGTAGTGAGACAACCCCTTAAATGAGGATTTTGTGAAATTATTTGTATTTGATGGATGTAAATATCTTCCACTTTGAACACAAAAAATATAGATATAATATTGCTAAAAAACATTCCAATATTTTTTGCCCTTTGGTCTCTCTCATTTTATGCCCTTGCCTGTGTTACTGAAAGCGCTTCTTGATTTCTTTTTATTTGCATTTTATAAACCTCTGTAAGAATGATTATGAATCTTTATGAATTGAATCTCTATTTTCCAATTCACATTAAATTGCGTCTCTGTCTCTCATTCTCAGTTTAATGTTTTGGACTAACTGGAATGAACAACACCCAAGTATCATGAGGTCCACCCTTTCTGGGAAAAATGCCCAGGTCATTGTAAGCACGGACATTGTTACTCCAAATGGTCTGACCATTGATCACTCTGCTGAGAAACTCTACTACTCTGATGGTAGCCTGGGACAGATAGAGAGATGTGAATACGATGGATCATACAGATATGTAAGTGAAAAAAGAAAAATGTAAACACAGTATATGTAGTATTGGTCTATATAGTATAACAATTGCATAGCTTCAATGGGTACCCTGGGTAAAATATATCATAGGGCCCCAATGAAGACTTTATTATAGGAATAATATACAGTAAATTTTGTTATAGAGTTGTTATCATTATGATGAGATATTGTTGTACCTTCACTCACCCTACATTGATAACACTCAGCACAGAATGTTCTATGTTTCTTTTGTTTTCTTGGGGTTGTTTGAGATTGTATCTCCTGTAGTTGTTATAACTATGCTTCAACGATGCCAACAATTATTCCATTTTTATTTTATTTATTTTTTTAATCAAGGTACTGGATCCAGCAGTTAAAAACCGTTTTTTTTTTATTGTGTAGATGTCAAAAATCTGTGCGTGGCATCAGCTGACGCGTTTCAGACCCACATCAGCCTTTCTTCGTGGCTGTGGAAATCTTTTTAATGGCTTTTGTTGTGTCCTAAGGTATTTGACATTCATAAACTTGGGCTCTAAACTTTACAGCTGGGTTCACATGTAGCAGTAGATTGTTAGATAGCCAAATACTGCCCAGCAAAATCACGTGTCTATTACTGTGAATTCCCACATTTGTGTGCTGCAATTATTGAATGACAATTTTCAGTAAAAAACATGCAGTTTTGCTCTAAAAAACATAGATACCAGTACTCAGAACTCAACCTAATTCTACAATTAGTCATACAGATGCAGTACCAAACGACAAGGCAAATATAGGGTTGGGAACAAGAGGGGTTACAAGTAGTGTTGTGCTTCTGATTTGAGTCAAAGTCAAATTCGACCTCTTAAGTTTTGGTTGGCCCAAATAATTTTTTCTTATAAAATTACCAAAAATTTGAACGTAGCCATAACCCTCAGTTAGGGTCGTTTAAGGTGTTTTAGGAGTTAGCTTATCAGTCAGCAATGTAACTGTTCCATTGCCACCCAACATTTGGTCCAAAATACCCATCTACTTTTACTTCCTATTATTGTAACATCACTTCTGGTTACCATAATGCTAGGTCTATGTTAAAGTAACAAGAAGTAATATTGGAAAGGACATAGGATGGGAAGTAAGGCATCAGTAGTTTTATATCACCAGACTGATAAGTTAAACCCTAAAAACTAAGCATCCCCAACCTTAACCTAGGTTTTAAGTTGTGGTTACAGTGTTAGAGTTATGGTTAGGAATACGGCTAGAAAAAAAATCTTTAAAAAGTTGAGTCAAACATGTAACCAACCAAATAGGACCCTATTCGAGCAACAGGAGTTACAAGTCCCCGGTTGAGGGGTCTAGAATAAGAAGTAACAAAAATGGAGGTTTCTAGGCTTTCATTGGCCATTCCAGAGGCATAAAACCCAGAGTGGTAAGCCACTGGGATGTCTAGCTTTATGGTGTCTCTGTTATCTGTTTTTAGATCGCAAACAAAGCTATTGAAAAGCATTTAAAAAGATAACTTTCTGTGCCGAGATATCATGGTGCATTATTTTGACAAGTTAATCTTTCCTACATCAGTAAGTTTCTTGTTTTATCTTGTGATTAAAGGCATGTTCACACGGCTTAAAATGGGCCGTATTTCGGTCCGTAATTACGCGCCGAAGTGCGCCAATTACGGGCTGAAAACGGCCCATTCATTACGGTAATTCACAGGTCTCAAGAGAACTATGGATTACGTCTCCTCTCCCCGCCCGTGAAGCCGCCGGGCGGGGAGATAATTTGACATGTGAATTACTAGCCGCAAATACTTGCCGCTAGCAATTCAAGTCTATGGGCCCGGCGAAGTGCCGGCCCCCTGCTCAGTCCCCTGCTCCCGCCCCGCCCCCCCGGTCACACGGCGTAATTGCGGGGCGTAATTACGCCCTGCAAATACACCGTGTGAACATAGCCTAAGGCTGAATTCACATGGCACAGGTACCTGCTGTTGAAAGTAAGTGCTTGCCAGCGCGTACTTTCAACAGTCCTACGGCCCAGCCTCCTATTCTGTTCAGGAATACATCTGGTTAACATAGCTTCCAGTGAGTGCTATGATTTTACTGTATTTCAGGCGTATCGCAGGACATCCTGCAAATATGTGATGTGAACATACCCTAAAGAGGGATTCCCATCTCAAATGTCCAGGAGATATACCATAAAAGTCTGATAGGTTAAGTTCCTACTTTTGGAAGCTAATCCTTATCTCCATAACAAGCTTCTTCCAGCCCTATTCCTCTTAATGAAGTGATTATGAAAATAACAAATTTATAATTAATGTGGTTTGAGCCACATATAGAAATGTCTTTTTTTAAGTATTTTGGGAAAACAAGGTGTTTTGCATTCTTAGATTCTTAAACTTTTTGTCTAAAAGTTTTTCTTTTAAAAAAAAAGAAGGGGTGGTATTTTGTTTTTGCAGTTGCTTCTGAAAACCTTCTTTGGGGATCTCCCCCCAACTCAAACCTGCCACTGCCAAAAACAAGGCTTAGAGTACAATGCCCTAGCATAGTACATGAATAAGTATGAAAAGCCACCTTCTAGTTTGCAACATACCGGGGTCATAAAGTGAAAAGTGTTTTAGAATAAATTTTTTGATTTCTCCTTTTTGTGTATATGCAAAAACTCTGTGTTTGGATCCTTGTACTGTGCAATTTAATGACTGGAAAGGCTTGTTAAGAACAAAGAAGGGGCATTTTTAGAACAATATCCTCTGACCAAGTATTCTTATTCACGGTGGTGACTTTTCTTGCTCACTTCATAACATGTTTGTGACCTGTGAGTACAAAAAAACAATTTGTCTCTGGCGATGTCTGATTGCGCTCTTCAAATGCGGTGTTTGTTTAAAAGCGGGCACCTCTTAAAAATGACCTAATCTTTTTTAAAATGCCCCTCTCGCCTGAATTAGATAGGAATACATGAATATTTGTTTTCTAGAGAACCGAAGATGTAATAAAAAAAATCAATAAAAACAAGATGGATATTCTTCCTATTAAAACATAGGGAGACCTGTATGAAGGCGCTAAGAGGAATGACCCACTCGTTTTCTATAAATTCACCTGAAGTTAAAAAGTGTTTTTTGTTTTTTAACTTTGGGACTTAATTCATGCACCTGCCTGTGGTTTGGCGCATTATGGAACTTAGGCGCATTAAAAATGCACCAAACATTTTAAGGTTAAAGACAAGCGGAAAAAAAAAAAAAAAAAGTCACTACAAAGCATGTCAGTGAATAAAACATGTAGTGTTTTCTTGGTGAACCACTCCCAGCAAGACCGGGCGGGCGGTTCTTGCTGTTGTAAATAAAGGATGAGACAAAAAAACAAATTTAAATTGAACGTATTAAAAATTAAAAAGGGGAACCATCATCTTTGGGTTATTTAAATGAAATTTTAGTTTTAGTTCTTTTAAATTTTAAAAAATTTTTTGGGGAAATTTTTTAAATTTTTTGGGGAAATTTTAAATTTTTTTTAAATTATTTTATTATAAATTTTTTATTAAATTTAAAAAATTTTAATTTTAAATAGTTTGATAATACATAAATACTTTTTTTATTTACGGGAAAAGAAGTTGATAAATAGGGACATTGTTTTGCCAAATGCCCAATCTAGCTCTACTTCGATCTCGGGCTCAGGCAGCCCCCATTAATGGGTTGCCTGTCACAAAAAGGCCTAGTTTTGCCGCCCCCAAATTCATTTAGGCAATGTTCGAGTGCGGTCAAAACGGCACCAGAACTCTTCCACATGTTATGTGCATTAAAAAGTGTCAAGTCTTGCAAACAATGCGCCTAACACATTTGTTTGTTGCATTATACATCACAGCCCGCTCACATTTGTCGCATTTAACACCAGAAATGTGCGAAACCCCTTTCATACTTGTCTCCCATAGTCTTTGTGTTTCATCTGTCTACCTTTTTGTAAAGAATAATATGTGAAAATGTGTAAAAACTATGTTCAAAGCATTGGGTACAGTTTTTGGGATTTTTCCTCAGGGGCCCGGGGAAGGGTTTTTTTTCCCCCTTCCCGACATGGGCGAATGGAAACCCCAAACGGGAAAAGGTTTCCCCCGCAAATGGACTACCCTTACCCCCTGGGATCGAGGGGCTTCGGGCAGCCGCGCGGATCGCAACTGGGACCAGCGTAAATTACCGCGGCCCCCCAGCTTTTCACCCCGGCCGGGGTAAACCCGGCCGCGGGTTATTAACGCTTTTTTACCCAGCCTGTCAGGGCTCCCGATGATAAAGCCGCAGGCAGGAGATGGCTCCTCCTGCCTCCCCCTTGGCGGCCCATTGTTGCGGACCGTCTCCTCTCTGTGATCCCGGGAGTGAAGAGTACTTCACGGTCTGTGCCCCTTTCTAACCAAATCAAATGATTGCTTTTTAGAAAAAAAGTGAAAAAAGTGGAAAAAAAGTAAAAATAAATTTCAAAAAAGTGAAAAAAAAGAAAAAACAAAAAACACAAAAAAAAAATAAAAACACTAACCCCCCTTTTTTTCCCTTTTACAAACGCCAATCCCCCAAAAAAGATAAAAAATAAATAAAGACCCCAAATTTTTTTCCTGTGGGAAAAACCCCCCCATAATTCGTCATGTAAATTAACCCGTACGGTGAACGCCGTAAAAAAAACCCAAAAAAATCACAAATTGCGATTTTTACATCCTCGCAATAAAAAAGGAATAAAAAGCGATCAAAAAAAAATATAAAACGCCAAAGTTGTACCAATTAAAATCATTCTCCCCCCAAAAAAAAAGTCCTTACAGCTCGTATAGGAAAAATAAAAAAAATTAGGCTCTCAGAAGAAGCGATGCATAAATATTTTTTTACACAACAAAAACACTTTTTTTTTTTAAAAATGCTTCAAAATTTAAAAAACTATATAAATATGGTATGCCTAATTGTATCGACCCATAGATAAACTAATGGTCATGGAAAGCCCTGGGGTTTTAAAAATAAAAACAAAAAAAACTACTGGGTGCAGATTTTTTTCACCCCCCTTCCAAAAAACGGATTTAAAAATGATCAAAAAGTCTTGTCCCCCCAAAAATGATACCAAAAAAAACGTCAACCTTCCCGAAAAAAAAAAAGCCCCCACACCTCCCCACACAGAAAAAAAAAAAAAGTTATGGCTCTAATATGGCGAGCAAAAAACTTGTTTTCCTTTTTGAATAAAAGTTTTTTATGTGAAAAGCAAAAACATAAAAAAATATACAAATTGGGTATCGCTGTAATCTATCAAACCCGTGAGTAATACTAGTATGTCATTTTACTGCACGGTACCGTGTTAAAAAATAAAAATAAAAAACCCTTTCCAGGAAAGCGTATTTTGTTTCAAAATGCCTCACAAAAACTTTAATAAAAAGTGATCAAAGCGGAATCCCCCATAATGGGACAATAAAAAAGTCAACTCATCCCACAAAAAAAAACCCAAATCACTCCATAAAAAGAAAACTAAAACTTTTTGGCTGGTCAGAACAGAAAACAAAAAAAAAAAAATTTTTTTTTAAACCTTTTTCTAGTGTAATGAATAAAAAAAAAAAAAAATTAAAATTATAAACCTTGCAATTGTAACCGACCCCCCAAATAAAGTTTTCATTATACGCACGGCGAACTCTGTAAAATTGAAGCCCAAAAAACAAAGGCGGAATTGGTTTTCCCCCCCTTTCATAGCCCAAGCAAAAAAAAAAAAAAATTTTAACACCTTTCCCCCCAAAATGTACAGTACACCCCCCAATGAATCTATGAGGCGGCTGAAACCAAAAGGGGTGACCTTCTGGAAGGTTTTCACCTTTTGTACTTTTTGGGGGCTTTGTAAAAGCGACAGGGGCCCCCCAAAATCGGTTCCAAAAGCCAAAAGCGCTCCCTCCTTTTCCCCCTGCCATGCCCCAAACAGCAGTTTTCACCCACTGTTGGTATTTCCCAAATTGGAAGGGAAATTTTGGGAACGGTTTTGGGTGCTTTTTTTACCAATCCTTTTAAAAAAATTTAAAAATTTTCAGCTAAATTGCAGATTATTGAAAAAAAAAAATTTTTTTTAAATTTTCAAAGCCTAACGCAAAAATTTTTTGTGACACACCCGTGGGGGCGAATACTCACACACCCCTGGATATATTCCTTTAAGGGGTTTTGTTTCAAAATGGGGATTTTTAGGGGATTTATTAAGTTTTACTTGGGGGTCCGCAAACCTGAAAGGCCCCTAAAAAAAATGGAATGAAAATAGACCCCAAGTCCATTGGTGCTCCCCTATTTTTGGGGGTTTGGTTAAACCAAAAAAAGCACTTGGGCCCCAATGGGATATCTCGAAAACGGGAGAATTGGGGAATAAAATTAAGAGTATTTCCCTGATCACATTTACGATTCTTGTGAACAAATGTATAAAAATTGAAAATTGCAAAAAAAAATAAATTTTGAAATTTCACTTTTCCCCTTTGCTTTAATTCCTGGAACACCTAAGGGTTTTTAAACTTCCTAAATGCTTTTTGATACTTAAAAAGGGGGGGGAGTTTTTTTAGATGAGGTATTAAAATCACAAACAAACACTTTGGAATGGACTGGTTTTAAAAAAATGTATATTGCAAATTTTTTGAAAATTTTAAAATTCTACTAAAACAAGCCCCTAATGTCTAAAAAAAAAAAAAAAACATTTAAAAAAAAGAGCCAAACTACACATCTAGGGAGAGCTAGTTTAAATATTTTAGTGGAAAATTTTTTTCTTACATGCAGAAATTTTTTTAAGTTAAAATTGTAAATTTTTCAAATTTTTCAAAGATTTTTGATTTTTTTCACAAAAAAACAAGCATTTTTTGGACCAAAATTTTTTACATCTTTTAAACACAATGGTCACACGAAAACATTCCTGAATCACAGGATAGGTTTTAAAAAGGGCAAAAAAGTATTTTCACTAAAGTGACCATGACAGATTTAAAAAATGGGGCTCTGTCAGAGAGGCCAAAACTGGCTCCGGCGTTAAGGGGTTAATATACGCCCTAATTTGTTGAAAACATGTGCCCAATGTGAGTAAATAAAAAAAAACACGGGAATTTAATTGGATATTGACATAGGTGAATTAAGAAATATACTTCTTCTAATTGAGGGGTTGTCGCAAAACTAATATTGTGCTTTGTATTCGATTTACTCAAATTCGACCCAACAATCACCAATTTGATTCAGGTTGTTCTAAACCATATTTTGGTGTAATTTGTGGAAAAATTGTCCTTAATAAAATTTACAGTTTTCTACCTATTTTAGCACTCACCATGCATAGATAACTTTATTTTCTTAGCTTGTCATAACACAATGAACACGAGGCATCCCAGAGAAAGGAAGGTTCTTGCGGGACAGTGGCCAATAGCATGCTTTCTCTTGGCCCCATTGTGAATAAGTGGAAAACTGTCAAACAGAGGACATGCGAGTGGATGAAGCTTCAGCTCATTACTATGGTGCGCTCATCTAATGTATGTTCTCTAAAACAGTGCATTGTAAATGACCCCCCAACCCAGAAACTGCCCAGGACTAGTATTACATTATTTATTTAGATTTAAAGATAATTTGTATCAAAATCCAAACTTTTTACTTCAGGTCAGTCCAAATTATTTTTTGTAAAAAATGGCCTAAAATTTGGCCATAATCGGAACCTTAACTCTAAGTTAGGGTTGTTTAAGTGAGTTTTAAGGTGTTCAGACATTGGTCTGGTGATGTGACAGTCCCTTTGCTGGGTTGTTGTCCAGTCCAATGACACTTCTGCTTTCTGCAACATTGGCCCAATGTCATGGTTACTGGAAGGGATATTGGACATTGCATGTGCCATCACTGCCAGTTACCCTAATATTAAGCACATGGTGAAGTTACTGGAAATAACATCAGACAGCCCATTGGACTGGAAGTTAGGCTACAACAGGACTGCCATGTTCCCAGACTACAAAGTTGACCCCCTAATGCAATTTAACTAACACCCTATATTAGGGTTGGGGTTACAGTTTTTGTACTGTTTAGGAATAAAAATAGAGAAAAAATTGTGGTTTAGGACATCTCAAATCTAAATTTTTCACAGGTTCAGTCAAACCTGTGTCAAACCAAACATGGCCCCATCTGAGCAACACTAGTGTGGGTTAGGCTAGTGTTATTCTGGCCTCTTTTTTTCAGAAAACACAGGGAATAATAATAACTACATTGCTTTTGCCTCTATGGGACTCAGATATTATAATAATCACCAGTTGCCCCAACATGGAAGAAGTTCTGAGCTTTAGTAGACCCCAATCAGTTATGTGTGATTTTGGGGGGCTGTTTTCTACTTTAGCTCTTCCCCTTCTATTCATGTTCCAGTTACATAAAAAAAAAATATATAATAAAAAAGAAATAAAATTTTAGTGAGCCTGGCCAAGCCAAAATAGAGTGCACCCGTAGCCATCCTGGATCACCCAAGTCTATACAGCATTTATTATAAAATTGCTATTGGTTTCCCTTATATGGGGACCCTCAATTACAGGAGGGCAGTCAGCCAAGGAAACACCTACTGTATATGAGTATGACTGATTGAAACCAAATTTTTTTATAGTCCATTTTGTCTAATATTTCACACAAAAAAAAAAAATGATTCTAGAAATTTTTTATTTATTTCATTTATTCAGTTAGTTTAAAAATATCAGTCAGTGAATACCATGTTTCCTTTACTGCATGGTAATCTATGCAGATGACGACCACATATTCTCACATTATTCTATGAGTCTAGGCCTTTGATTTATTGCAGCATTTTAAGGAAACTGAAGGGCAAGAAACATCAGGGTTTTTTTTTTATTCCATCTATATTATGTGCAAATATTAAGGTTTAACAAGACCATTCATGTGTTTAATATTTTCATCAAACGCAGGCTATTTCCTTTACTACTCTCTTTTATAGATGACTGTCGTTACCGTAAAACACAGCACCACAAAGTCATAATCCAACTCATATTGATTAAAATGTAATAATTGCCCGGGAATTTCGCACTTTATAGTGCGGTGTAAAATTGTCTTATGAGTGTAACTTAATATTTTATTCGATATTTAACTACAAAGTTATTTCATAGTAGTTCTTTTTTTCTAATCAGATAGAATCTTCCATGTAAGGAAAGCATAAAAACAATTTTTTGTAATATCTTTCATTTAAGTATTCCATATCTCACTATACTTTTCAATTTTTTTGTCTTTTTTTGGAAGACACGGAGGCCTTAGAGTACGTTTGGTCTGTTTCATTTAAACACATTAGGTGCATTGATTTTTACATTCCCTCAATTACTCACTAGTCACAGTCCAATCGGCTGTAACAATACAAAGTAGGTACAAATGTTAGTCCTATTAGAAGGAGTGGAGATAAAGACAGCAGGAGCTCTTCTCTACTCCATCTCACAATTGCAATTCGGTTTCTTTACCCCATATGAAAACCAGAAAATCTAATATGATTGTAATATAATATTGTTATTTTGCCCTTCTTTGCTAAGCATGCTGTGATTTTCTAGTAAGCAGAGTGGAATTGTATATGTAGTTCTAACCTAATGGAAAATGTTCATCTTAGGCTTAAGGTCATATTAGAGTCTCACCTTTAGGCACCACCACCCTTTAGAAAAATGGGAGTCTGAGGTCTAATGTTTTCTGATTTCCAGTCAGTGCATTCTCCACCCTCAAAGAAATCTTTGTTATACTCACTATTAAAGTCTATGGTAGGAAAAATTAGAGAAAGGACTGCTTGTCTATTTTCATGACTCTCATAGACTTCAATGGAGAGGATCACGCACAAAAGTGGTCTCTTCTCCATTGAAGTCTGTGGAAATTAAGGAAGCTTGTAAACAGAAAATTGGGGACAATGAACCCTTATTCTCATGATTTTGGAGGATCCCAGAGGTGATACTTGTCACATCAGGCCTATACAGCATAGCCTGGAAATGTTCAGTACATTTCTAAGATGGGAATACTACTTTAAATCAAATATCCACTCTTAATTGGCTAAACTTTCTGTTTTGGTTAGTTTTTTACTATATCTTTATAGCAGTCAGAGGCAGGGGCATAACTAGAATTCATAGGGCCTTATAGGAAAATAAAATGAGCCCCCACCACCGAATGACAATAATCTAAAACAGCAGCATAAGTAGCAATAGTTAAAGGTATAACTAATACCACCAAATATCAGAGAACTCACATAGTAGTGCTGGAGAGCAGGAAGCCATCAACTACGTATTCCCTACAAAAAGGAGCAAAGTTCTTGTCTTTGAGGGGGCCCTGCTCAACCTCGGGACCCCTTTGCAGTGGCTATAGTTACACCTATGGCTAGAGCACATTTTTTGTAATAGAGAGCCCCCCAATCATGTACATTGACGTAGATTCTAAGGATTAGTCAAAACAGTTTTTGTAATAGAACTCAAACAAAATAAAAAAATAAAAAATTGTGTCAATTTCATAATGGATGAAAAGTTGAAAAACCAGTTATGCCATACAGGCTTACCATGTACAAAACCAGAATAACCGACAGCATCCCATCAGTGAAAAAATAAAATAAAACTTACATCTTTTTTTTAGGAAACATAATATTTGGGATGTTTATCATGATTATGTTTCATAAAAATGTAGCACAACATACATAACTCAAGCTCAACCAAGTGGGCAGTCATACTAATGTAAAGGGCTGCCTATGACTGAACCCATCTATATAGGTATAGATAGCAAGGAAAGGGAACACATGAGCAGTGGTCTAATTGGAACTGCAAATGTCTAGTGTTGCAAACAGAAGGATTATGGAGTGGTGCAACCAAGTAGTTGAATATAGATTGTGACGTATCTCTTAGAAATTACATGGGAGATAGAAGAGTTATAAATATACTTATGAGTTGCAGTTTTTGTATCTGACTTCCATGAATTGGATGAGGCTTTCTTTGCAATCTAAATTGATGTGATTTAGGGGTATTTGTTTTGATTGTAGGAAATTGCTTCAAATGAATCTTTCTAACATTTACAAAAACCTCATACCGGTATTACATAGTCATACAACAATGTGCAGCCATTTCAAAGTATGTATGTGGGGAAACCCATCATCAGTGTTTCTCTTATAATAAATAGGACAATATCTGATAATAATCTATATGTCTGGGAGAATTGTGAAACTTATGCATGTGTTGAAACATTGTTTTTTACATGCAAGGATACTAAATATGTTAGTTTTAATGTTTCCCTTCAGGGGCTGCTGTTGGTTATTCTGGATTTGTTTATATATTTTGAAAAGATAATATTCTACCTGTTGCCACAACTAGAGGGAGCTGAAGAGCTTACTGCATACATTGCACTGTTTCATAACACATTATGAACTCCTAATCTTCACCTCCAATGCTGACTGGGATCTTCTTATAAACCAGCCCGTGACTGCAACAGCAGGACACAAAAGCATCAAAACTCCACATTTCACCCAAACTATAGATTATTTGATTATATCCAATTTATTATTATATTTTTAGAATGGCTGCACACCATCGTACGACTATGTTATTCCAGCATAAGTTTTTTGTACATCTTATGAAGATTCATTTGAAGCATTTTCCTGCAATCAAACATCTCCCAAGCTGTCTGTTCCTCTACAGAGCTGGTTCAGACTGATATCTTTGACATTTTGTTCAATAACTCGACTACATCTGTTCTTATCCTTAGGTAGAACTATGTTTCCACATATCAAGGGAATCGCGACTTGTTTTAGAGAATACAGAGTGATATTATTAACGCCTTTGGGGCTTGTATGAAATCCGCAAAAATGGGAAATTTGATATATTTCTTATCTTAATGTTGATTTAGCCGGGCTAGGTTTCTTATTCTGTCTCCCAGGGTATTATTTCCCTATGATCCCCAAACATATTCTCCTTCTGCTGCTCCTATTGCTGAGGAAGTTGCGGTCTGCCACACATTTCAGCAAAAATATTATATTTCATCGCCCATTCAAAGGAATAAGCAAGTATCATAGTAGTGGCCCATTCAGTAGGGTGCCCAGCTAAGGTTGCATGGATGTATTATTGTATGGAGTGGTAAACATATATTGAGAGATGTCCTTTTATCAAGTCCCACATTTAAAGCAAACAAGCATGCAAGGAGAAAAGCTAACCATTTTAGTATAGAGTTAGTTACAACTTCCATCCCCAGGTGATCAATGATATAATTCTATTAAACATAACCACCAAACCATATGGGGACTGCATTTACGTTTTTGCTATGCCTCCCTTATATGTACATGTCTTCCACTATGTAATACATGACATTCCTAATCCACCAGGACAGAAGATGCTCTTTACATTGAACATTGTACAGTGCAATGGGACCCCAATTTATGATGTCCAGATGCCCTATAGATGCTGTCCTATCCAGAATGCTTATTGTTAAAGGGGTTGTCTCACTACAAAGATTATAGTTGAAAATGTGGGGACCAAAAATCTAAGGATGTACGTCCTTGGTTACTATTGGCAAAGTGCTACGGTTTTAGAGAACGGGCTGGTTTACATGTGCTTAGTAACGGTGTTTGTTTACTGGTCAGGGAAGCATTCTGTCCTGCCCAGGTCATGCACATGCAAAGGAAAGGCAGTGAAGAGGAGGGGCAGGGATGTGTGTATTGGCAGGCAAGGAGGAGAAGCAGTGAAGAGGATACAATACACACACCCCCCCGGCATGTCCTCTCACTGCTTCTCCTCCGTGCCGGCCAATCCACACAACCCGGCCCCGCCGCTTAACTGCCTTTCTTTTGCATGTGCACGACCTGGGCAGGACAGAATTTGCTTCCCCTGCCCAGTAAACAAACACCGTTGCTAAGCACAAGTAAACCAGCCCGGTCTCTAAAACCATAGCACTTTGCCAACAGAAACCCAAGGACGTACATCCTTAGATTTTTGGTCCCCACATTTTCAACTATGATCTTCGTAGTGAGACAACCCCTTTAAGCATCATCTTAAGGCAAAACTCCAAAACTCAGCTTTTACCTGGCATCTTCAAAGTCTTAGGTTGGAAACAAGTTAAGGACTTAAGATGAGTATTCATCTTAAGTCCTTAACTTGTTTCCAACCCAACAAAATATAAGAATATGTAGGGAATATGTAGTCCAGCTCCTCCAAAAAGCAGAAGATTGCTGCATATATCTGAATGGTGCACCAAGGAAGCAATAGGTCAGCAAACATGTGTAGGTAGATAGAAGAGAAAATCCTGAACTTTTATTCTCATGTAAGATCCCCAAATTTATTCCATGTCATAAAAAATACATAATAAAAAAAAGAGACTTTTCAAAATAATTTTAAAGACAATAATGATGGTGTTCCCTGATGTGGCAGCAAGCAATGCAAACACAAAAACGTATCAGCAGCACTCTACAAACGCTAAGAGACAGTCAAACAATGAATGTATGAACTACTTCAAAATGTATTTCTGCTACTATTTTGGATACATTTGTATTCAAAATTTAGAAGGCCCATCCACCAACGACAAGGTAACCCCAGTTCAGATGGGGATCTACACTATAGCATTCTTACCTCGCTAGGTGCCTTCTCAGGCCTCCAAATTTTCATATTTTAAGGTTCCAGCTACACTCTGTGCTGATTAAAAACACTTTGTGTCGATGGGTGGAGTCCACGACTAAGATGTAAGTGCATGCAGACGTGGCCGCAAACAATGCAAACACAAAAACGTTTCAGCAGTACTCTGCATACGCTAAGAGACACTGAATAAATGAACTCAGACATATACAGGCAGAAACATCCCTAGAAGGTGCTTTGGTGTTCCAAACATCCTGCATAGGTTGCAAGTCGTTGTTCATTTCTGATGCCAGAGCTACTTGCTGCAGGAAGATCCTGTGTAACAGAACATGGTTAAGAACTCTTGAAGGGGATTCAAACACATAACCATGTCCTAGGAATGTTTCTTTTTGTATGTATTTTTATCATATGAAATATTTGAGAAGACAAGTGCTGGATGTTCTGCTTCTAAGGCTATTTCTGGAGCACAAAAGTATCATGTAACTTTGGTTCTGTTCTACATATGAATCAAAAATGGAGCAGCTCCCAGAGTAAGGGCATGTTCACTCGGCTTATTTGGATGAGGATTTGGATGAGGTTTTCGAAACGCTTCCAAAACGCCCCAAGTTCATTTAATTGATTCCTAAGAAGTTTTACACACTTTTTTGGAAAGAAGTGTCATGTCAATTCTTGAAGCGTGTTTTTACCACAGTTTTCAGCGCGGTTTTTGGCATGGTTTTGGCGCGTTTTGGATGCGGTTTTGGGAGCGTTTTTTGTCCTAGCTATTAATTTGTATGGGTGAAAACCTCGTGCAAAACCTGATCTAAAACATCGCCGAGAAATGCCCCTGAAACCTCTTCTGAAGAAGCGTGTTTCAGGCGAGGTTTTGATGTGGTTTTGGGCAAGGAAACGCTCCAAAAACCTCGTCCAAAACCTCGTCCAAATAAGCCGTGTGAACATGCCCTAAGGGCGCGTCCACACGGTAGTAAGCAAATAGCAGACGGATTCTAGTGAAAGAATCCAGCCGGTATTTTGTCATAGTTTACATAGTTTTGGGAGATAGTTCTGTCCGCGGTTTGTGGATTCGCTTGTCCCCCTCAACCACTGACATGTTCATGTTCTGCCTGAATGAACATGTTCTAAGTTTTTCGGAACGGCAACAGTGTAAAAAACTGTCCGGCAGAAAATCTGTTCAGTGGGGACTGCCATTAAAGTCTATCATGATGATTGACAGTTGGTTTAAAGATGGCTTTCAAATCCGAAAACCGTCTGGAAATCCGACCAAAAATCCTGCCGTGGGGACAAGCCCTAAAACTTATTAAAGCGTTTCACTCATTGAAAGCAATATCATTTCTCAAAAACATATAAATCGCATCAATCTATTGGAACCCTAACGATGCCACAGGAGAAATCTTCTGGAAACAGGTCCAATGTCCCAATTAGCTATCACCAAAAGGCTTCCACAGGTTTCTCTCTCCATAGCTTGACAATAAAGTATATCTATACTTTCAACACACGTGGGTAAAATCTTATTCAGACAGTGTCTCAGATTCATGTCCTCTATTTCCAAGACATAGCTGCCATCCCTCACTCTCATCTTTCTCATACATCTGCTTCAAAGATCTACCTTAAAGAGATTGTACCATAATCAAGGTTGCAAAACAAAACAATATCATTTAATTGATTTATGTAGTATATGGATCAGAAAAAAAATACCCTCACATCCAGGCTCGGACTGGCCCACAAGAGAATAGGAGAAACCCCAGATAGACCTCTGAGCATGGGAAGCCTGGAGTTATTTTTTAACTGCATATACAACTTTGAAAGAGGCAGAATGCATAGAAATTGAGGCAAAAATGAAGAGACAGAGTACGGGAGGCATGTACAGTCATTTACAGTAGCTGTAGGATGGGCCCCTAAAATAAACTACACCTGTGGGCCCAGAAACAGCTCAATTGGTGGGCCCCTAAAGTCAACTCCACCTGTGGGCCCTAGGTACCCCAGTCCGACACTGCTCACATCACCTTTTGTCCTTGCCCCTACTTCCCACTCCTCCACTCTTCATTTCATCAACATTTTTGGTTAGTGGGCCGGACTTCTTGTTGGTCCCATGACTATTTCTCAAATAACCAGAACGACATTTCACACCACCCCCATACTTATTACCTGCACCTCCATGGCAGTTAGTAGCTGTGTGGAGGTTCTCAGTGGGATAAACTGGGCATGCTCAACCAGATAAGAGAAAAAACATCATATGGTCATAACTACTAGCCAAGTAAGTTACATCAGGTAGGAGTGTTGTGCAAACACTGTTCATTATATATAAGTACATATATTTGCAGATTTGGCTATTTCGGCACTATCTATTCAACGGGATGTTATTTCTATTGTAGTACAACCCCTTTAAGGAAAAATGGCAGACATAGTACAGGACCTATGAACTTTAAGACACCTCAATCATAAGCACATCACAAGCAGCAAGTTTCATGCGGTGCTGTCATGTCAGAGGAGGTGCAGTAGGCCCTGACTGCCACCCAGCACACTGTTTCTGCCTACTTGGCGTGCTGCCTTAGATGGCAGACCCCAACTGGACCTTAGACCCTATGCTGCTAAGTGCACGGCCGTCAGGGAAAACACAGAGTCAATCAGTCCGGGTCGGTAACAGTGCGATAAAGGATAAGCCAAGTGGAAGGTCAGAAACAAGCCAGGGTCAAAACACGGTCAGGAGCACAGTACAAAATCGGAGGCAAAAGCGAGGTCAAAAACACAGGAAGACAACTATAACAAGACTACAGGGAAACAACAAGGGAACACCTTTGACAGGCAAAGCCTGGAGGAACTGAAGAGGTTTAAAAGGTCTGCCTGGACACCGCCCCGCAGTTTTTGTGTGGCATCTGGGCCTCCGATTTGGGACTGGGAGCTGTACTCCTGGGTCAGGAGCAGCACCTCTCCCAGGGTTGGTCGAGGCCAGGCCTATTAACCCACAGGTCGTTGCATTAAACGGGTGGAAGGCTGCCCAGATGAACATATCCTGACAGGTGCATACGACTCTGCTCCGGGTTTGACCATTCACCGGTTTCTTCCTGGTGACCTCTTGACAAGCAATCCTGTGCTGTACCAAATGGCTGATTTACCATTTGGCTTCAAGTGGCCGGGCTGTGCTCCAATCTATCCGAGCACGAGTAGTGACAATATTTCAGAATTTAACCCTGTTGTCCTAATGTTTTTAGAATTGGTGAGGTTCTTACAATTAGCCCTACCACAGTTTTTTTTCATACAGAAATATCTTTATTAAAATGTAAATTTCATTGCTTACTGTTGTCCTACAAAACAGATGGCCTTATTTAAGGCATTCATGTTTCCTCCTGATAATTATTTGGAGCCGAGCCCAAAATCTCCAGATATATTGTAATGCCATAACCAGAATTCAAATCCAATCTGCACCTGCATTTGAATATTGTATTTAAAAAAATTCATAAGCGTAGTTCCTGGCATCCATGAAAGTAATAGGAAGTCAGACTGGCACATTCTCTATACACATAATACTCTATTGGGGGGGCATACTGTGCGAGTACTGTCACAGCGAGCCTTTGTTCTGCCATCTGGAAGGTGACAACTTGCTGAAACTTCATGACTCAACTTAAATTAAACTGAATAGTATCTTCATGGAATAAGTATATACCTGTCTAACATTAAAAAAGCTGTGAATGGTTCTCTCGCTCACTGATGAAATGTAACGAATTGAGTTCTACATAAATTTTAGGTTCGAAGGTTTCATTATATTTCTATTCAAAGGAAGAAAATAAGTCATTCTTGGATTTTTTTTTAAGGTTACCTGGAAAGTGTGTTGAGGGAAACAATGCAGTTCATGCACTGATCAGCCATAACATTAAAACCTCCTGCCTAATATTGTGCACTACAAGTCTCCCTCGTGGCACCAAAACAAATCTAACCCACTGAGTCATGTACTTCAAGGTGTCTTATCATTTCTGGCACCAGGATGTTAGCAGCAGATCAAAAATGGGGTTGTGGCACCATAAATATTCTTCCCCTATATTGTGGAAAGGGGACAAAGTCTGATCACTGAGAGTCCTACCTCTGAGACCCCCACCAATTGCTAAAATGGGGGCCATGAGTCCCCATCCTTCCTCAGTTTGCTTATGCAGCATGGAAGAAAAAAGACTGGAAGCAAATAACTGGATAAGAATAGAAGGGAAGAAGGAAAGGAAGGAGGATGAGAGAACATGAGACACCAGGAAAGAAAAGAAGACAGAAAGGAAGAGACAAGGGAAGGGGAAAAGGAAGGTGGGTGAGAGAAAGCTAGAATCCATGAAAGAAAGGAAAGGGAGAAGAAGAGAGAAGGGAAGGGGGAAAGAAAGTGGATGAGAGAACAGGATACACTTGGAAAGAAAACAACTGAAAGAGAGAGAATAACAGAGAGAAACGCAGTAGGATAAAAGGCAGTCAGAAGTCCAGAAAGGAAAGAGGAGAAGAAGAGTGAAATAAAATGAGAGAGCAAAACAGGAAGGAGAAGGAGCATAAAAGAAAGGAGAAAATAAGTGAATAAGGAGAGGGAAGGGAAAAAGAGAAAAGAAGATGAGAACAAGGGCCATATGTATGCAAACTGTATAGGTCTAAAACTGACTTTTTTGTCCATAGTAACCTATGGGCAACAAAGTGAGTTTTAGATCTAAATCGTTTTCATATATGTGGCCTAAAGTGAGAAACCAGGAGATGAAGAGAGAAGTGACGGGAGAAAGTAAGAAAGGAGGCTGAGAAGATGGAAGAATCCATGAAAGGGAAGAATGAGAGAAGCCGAGAGGAGGGAAGAAGTCAAGGAAGACAAGAAGTAGAAAGAGCGTGCGCGTGAGAAGCAGGGAAAGAAAAAAAGGAGAGGAAGAGAGAAAGAGAGGGAAAAAGAAAGGAAGATTCACTGGGAAAGAAAACAAGGGGGAAGTGAGAAAGGAGAAAGGGATGGAGGATGGAGGAAATGAGAATCTAGGAGACGAAATAAAGGCTGAGATAGAAAAGGGAAGAAGACAGGAACAAAGGAAGGGAGACAATGGGACAGAAAACAAGGGGAGGAGGAAAGGAGAAAAGAGAAGAGAGAAAGGACGAAGGATGACACAAAGGGTCAATTCGTGAAATAAAAGAAAAGGGAGAGGAAGAGAGAGGGAGGGAGAAAGGAAAAATGGAAGAATAATGAGGAGGGAATAAAAAGGGAAACAAAGAAATAAGGAACAGAAAACGAGGAAAGGAAAGTATGAAGGTTAAAATAAATATATACATTGAGTAATAACAATAATGATTACAGTAAACTACAGGATTCCATGTTGACATCCTAATTCCAGGATCACATATAAGACTGAAATGATAATTTAGGGTCATCATTTTTGCTATCACCAATGTAAAACCTCACGTTTTTATAAAGTGGAAATGATGCGTTGCCTTGTAGTTCTAGTAATTACTTCACCATTGATATTAGTATTATCATTGCTTTATTAAATATAGAAAGAGTGACGTTGGTTAATGACAGTTTATTGTGTCAGGGATTTTTTAAATTTCATTTTAACCCTCAGTCACTGTATTTCAATGATCACATAGGGCAAGATGTCCGAAATTTGACAGTGCTACATCAGTTTTTAGGCGCATTACATAACTGTAAAGTGCGCCAGAAAGTCAGCTATACCTTGCATAGTAAACATAATGCGCCTCCAGAACGAAGTGCACCCACTGAGGCGCATAGCAAATCATTACAAGTGTATATGTGTTAGGCGCATTTCACATTTTACAAGTATGTGTTAGGCGCATTACAAATATGTGTTAGGCGCATTTTATATACTTTGTAATGGTAAGCTAGAGCCTCGTGGCGATGCGCCCTCGATAGGGGCATTACATACGCTTCTAATGATATGCCAAGTGCCTCGATAGGGGCAGTACATACTCTACCATATCTACATACCATACCTACTCTACATTTTTACCCCCCCATACCAATGAAATGTTTTGTGCTGTGATTAGCGCACAAGCGCATAGCTTATCATTACAAGTATATGAAATGTGCCTAACACATATATGAAATGCACCTAACACATATACACTTGTAATGATGTGCTATGCGCCTCAATAGGCGAACTTCGTTTTGGAGGCGCACAGCGCATCATTTTTAGGCGCATTACAATGTATCGGTCCTGGCATATAATGCGCCTAGTTTTGGTGTATGACAGTTTATTTACATCCAAAATATGGCGTCAAAAGCGGTTTTAGCGCAATATAGACCAAAAAACTGGCGTTGGCGTATTGGGAAATGTTGCCCATAATGATTACAATTCTTATCTTGATAAAGTCTTACAATACAGATTCATAAACCAATGCTGCAATAAAGGTGCAGCACATGATTGTATAAAGGTAGCAGAGCTGAAGTTGTTACATTCATTGAGAAAAACATGGTCATTATTATCATTATAGTCATTATTCTCCAGTCCTGTCCAATCTCTTCGACCCTTTGTATGGTTACACATAGTCTACAGGTCGGCAAACCATTCAGTCCCTCTTTGTGTGTCCAATATTAGAAATCTACCTCTTTCGATGAAGGCTTGGGATAGTCTTGATTGGGCACATTGAGCCACCCTGAGACAATCCGAGTTATTTCAGGTGCAGTATACCTCAGAGAAAGGCACAACCTTTAATCTATTCATGTGCAATGTTGACTTTAATTGCACTTAACAAAACACTTGCAGGAATATGACTTTTCTAGATTACCCCAAATCTCCCTGCTGCATTCTAAACAGGGAAGGGAAAACACAACTACTGTACGTTGGGATTTCAGAGTTTATTAACTAATTCTTAAAATCAATATTCCAGACCTTAATTTACAAACAAGGCAGATTAATATTGCCTATACATCAAAGTGCTTTTTACACATGGGTCTAAATTAATTGGTTAGTAAAGCCTTAAACGATATTTATGCAAATGGAACAAATGGATTTACAGGTAAATTGAGCGTACTTTTTCATCATTTTGGCTCTTTTGACTTTGCCTCACTCAGGAAGTACCTGTTGCCTACTCATAACAGTGAGATTTGGGTTCAGCAAAGACCAGCAGGTTCATTGTTAGTATTGTTCATGAGGCATTGGTTCGAAAAAGAATTGGAAAACGTGTAGGGCTTAAAACATGTAGGCAAAGACTATTAACAAATAAATACATTGCTCTTCTGATTATAGTTTCTATCAGAGTTAGAGCAGTTCTGATCTTCTGTTTGGGAACACAAACTTTCATAGTTACTGACCACTCTCTATATTCTAGCAGGGGCTGAAATTATGGTGTCCCTTCCTGCTGTGTCTTATCAGCAGCCCAGGAACTTGTTTATGTTTCTTACTAACACACTTTAACCCTTTAGAGTTCTGTAGACTTGTGTCTTGCTGTTTGACACCTTCCATCACCAATGTTCCTCTAACAGGCACAGCTAGGAATAACAGAGCTGAAATGTCAGTAAGACCACAAACAGCTTTAACAGGAAGCTGGTTGTGAAGAGCAGGCTCTGTGAAACAGCTTGATGAGAAAACCCTGATAAAATCTTCACACAAATGTTTTCTTAAGAAGTCAGTCAAACCCACCAGTTTCATGTGAACTGGACAACTGCTTTATGTATATGAGGATATGCAACTTCCTCCTAAGAGATGATGTCAGACAAAGAATTATCCAATCTGTAGAATATCAATGCCCATTGTTCTGACTCACTGTTAGAGGTGTTTGGGAGAAGCCTGTTCCTCTCCCACCTCTAAAAACACATGCACACTCAGACGAGCCACTGAGAATGGGAGGCAAGAGGAATTGATTTTGGGTTAAATGGGTTCTACCATGAAAGACATTTAGGGCGACATGTATGATTTTTAGTGCCCAGGTACCATTTTTTTTGCACGCATTAGTAGAGTAGAATGCACCTAAGTCTATGAACCTGTTCTACTGCGGGTCATAGATTTAGCGCTTTCTAGCTACAAAGTGACACTTCTGGCTCAGGTAAACCACTTTTAAAGTGCTCTACCCGTTCCAGCAGTAATGCACCTGGATTTGCCGTACTGAAGCTGTAAATGTGTAGCTTCGTACGCCCCCAGCACGCCCCTGATCTCAGGTGTATTACAAAGTGCCACAGGCACCCGATATTGGAGTGCGCTTCTTTAAAAATAGAGCAAACAAGGCTGCACCAGTTTTCGGGCTGAAAAGACTTCAGGCACAGCCCCATTTATACATGTCGCCCTTAATACCTATCCATAGGATTGGTCCCCATGCTGGGCCTCCCACCAATGGCTGAAATGTGATTCGAGACTCCCTTAATAGAGCAGTGGTCGAGCATGCTCAGTGCAGCTCCATTGAAAGTCTATGGGAACAACAGAGAAAACTGCTTCATTCTACGGAAACGAACCTGTTTTAACGATCTGCGGGGGTCCCAGCAGCGGGGCCTCCAGTGATCAGAAATGTATTACCTACCTTGGGAATACAACCCTTTTAAGCTCTATGATTATTTTAAAGGAGATACGAGGTTACAGTGTGTATTGGTAAGTGGAATCATGTATTTGTGTATGTGACCTTTTATATAATGTGTATAACCATTCAATAATATAATGTGTACTACTGATCAGTTGAAAAACTGAATCGAAAACCACCCCCAAAAATGTGCCAAAAAAGGACAACCAAGTGTAAAATATTGTACAAATACTTGTCGGATTCTGATTCAGAATCTGCTGAGTATTTTGTCATTCGCTGTGTGGAAGCAGCCATAGTGTGTAACATTTCCCAATTTTTAGGGTTCAATATGTGAGTATTTCCATTGTTTTCCACCAGAATATTGTTACATTATTTAGCCCTTGCTCTACACCTTTATTTTATTTGTATTTTTCTTTGTATCATACTTTAGGATGGAATGTAGATTTCATATTACCAAAATACTAGGAGAAGCGTCCTCGCATGCTCATTCTCACTTCTGCTTCATAATTCTTTGTAATCAAGCTACCGAGAGGTGTAATGGGAGGAGTGTGATGACTGTTGCGGGCACATATTGGATGAAGAAAAGAAAATCGTATATACTCGAGTATAAGCGGACTTTTTCAGCACATTTTTTATGCTGCAAAAGCCTCCCTCAGCTTATACTCAAGTGTATATGTTATACAAGTTCTATGTATCCAAAGTACAACTTACCTCACCCGAAAGCACTGGCTCTTCTATTACCTGTGATTATGTCACATGGAGGGGGGAGTCATGTGACGCTGCTCAGTGTATTCAGAATTCTGCTGTACTGGTTGTGATCACAGCTGGATGAGCTGAAGCAGAGCTGAGTATGTGTGTGTTATATGTGCGTGCAGCAGAGCTGTGTTTAATGTGCGTGTAGAAGAGCCTTATGTGTGTAATGTGCATGTAGCTGAGCTGTGTGTGTAATGTGGCTAATTGCCCTACTTAGCTAATTACAGGGACAGCTCTACTTAGCAAATTACAGGGACAGCCCTACCTGGCTAATTCCTGGGGACAATCATTTCATACGTTGTGGCACCAAGTCATCTAGTTGCTGCCCTTTGCTATGGCTGTCTGTCCTGATTGATGAAGGAGCATCACTTACTTGCTGAATTTCCTATCCTAGACTTAAGTTCGAGTCAATAGGTTTTCCCAGTTTTTTGTGGTAAAATTTGGTGCCTCAGCTTATATCCGGGTTGGCTTATACTCGAGTATATACAATATCCACTTTTCTAGTCTATAAGCGTGTCTAGCTAAGTTGAATATCCTTACCACACCAGCCCTGAGCTGTATAATACAGCTCTCTATGGATGAGAATATGGACTTGAACAGGTTGCAGAATGTTCCTGTCTGACTTGCAAAGGATTAGAAAGTATTAACAATATATTCATGCATTTTAATTTATATATTTTGTCTTTTAGGTAATTGTTAGATCGGGACCTGGCACGTTCCTCAGCATGGCTATATACGATAACTATATATTCTGGTCAGATTGGGTAAGAAGAGCAATTTTGCGCTCAAACAAATACACTGGAGGGGAGACCAAGGTACTACGCGCAGATATTCCACATCAGCCAATGGGAATCATAGCTGTGGCCAATGACACTAACAGCTGTAAGTAGAAATATAAAATGCCAGGACATTGGTTTTGTGTTTTCTACAGATGTATATTAAAACATTTTCTGTTTTCTGGGGCAGAAAATGTGAATAAACATTCTTAATAGTCTTACCACTAGATGGTGCTGAATGACACTGAACCATATTTGTCTGAAATAAAACAATTTGCGGTTATGTTGCTTCCTAACAGCACACCCTGTGGTCAGGTATGGCACTACAGGCAATACATGAAACAGGAGCAAAATCTAGTCTGTGTTCTAAACTGCACAAGGAATGAAAAAAATATACTCAATAAATCTCATTCATGTCTTTTTCTAAGTTGCTTAAAGCAGCATTTTTATAAAGAATCCATTTTAGTTCCTGTATTTTCTATGTAGTCTATAAAGTGCCAGTTCCCGCAGCCCTGAAAATCACTTTGCCTTGAAAAACAGAAGAATTTTGACATATAAAGCATTTCAGATGATGCTCAGAATTTAGCATATTATATTGTAATATGCCCACTAGCAAATTTGACTTTTTTTCTCGTTGTCCCACATGACAATGAGTCACAAACTGAGGCAGTCTGCAAAAATTGGGAGAAAAATATATCACGTTCAGTTCACTGAAAGTAAATTTCAAGTCTGCTTTATGTAGGCCAATGTGCTGCAGAGAATTTGTCACAAAACATATTTGTCACAGAACAAGTGTATGTGATGGAGAAATATAAATCTTGGAACAACTGCACTTAAAGGAATATTCCCATAATTAACTTGATCCTAGATTGTGCCATCACTTACTGATCCATGGAGTGCTGTGACCCCCATGGTCCTTAGAATCAGTTTGGGACTGGAGTACCCAGGGCCCACAGGTGGAATTGATTCTAGGGGCCCACCAGAAGAGTTTTTATGGGCCCACCGCTGGAGTTTATATTAGAGGCCCACCCTACAGCTACTGTAAATGACTGTATATGCCTCCTATACACTGCTTCTTGCCACTCTTTCTAAGCTGTTTTGCCTCTTCTGAGAATGTATATGGAGTTAAAAAACAACTTTAGGTCTACCATGCTCAGAGGCCCACCAGGTGTTTCCCCTATTCCCCTGTGGGCCAGTCCTAGTCTGCTTAGAATGAAGCCACAGCTCTATTTAAGTGATGCCGCTTTTAAGTTTTCTCTTTTAATGGGGTCGTATTGCAGTTCCCATCGAGAGAGGTTAGACTTCCACTAACAATCTTGGTGATATAACTTAACATTATAAGATGGGAATAGCCCTTTACCTTTTTAAAGTTGCACTTCTCCTAAATATACATTGGCTCAGAAAGAAGAATATCTCTCCCTGGGGAGAGCACCAGATAGGTGTGTGGATATTTGAAATTGCCTTTTGCACTCCACAAAGCATCTGCATATCACAAGGCATTATGGGAAAAGATCTGAGAAACTTAAGCACCCTCTATTGGATGTAACAAATCTTCAATTCGCTTTTGACCCATTGAGTCTTTAGAAAGCAAAAGGGATATTAGCCAAGCCAATATCACTCATCTGCATACAGCTGTTTTGGGGTTTTGCCCCTCATCACTGCAGAGCAGAGCATTACTTGCTGCCTGGGTGGGAGGCAATGAGTAGCTCAGAAATGGGAATATTTCTCCTTGGAGAGAGCACCAGATAGGTGGGTGGAGATTTGAAATTAGGCATGTTAAAATGGATTTTCTAAATTTGATAACCATTTAACGCATCAGTCATTGCTATATAAAGCAGTTTTCTGGTTTATGGCATTCTTAGTTAATAGGGTTGTCTAAAAAAGAAACATGTATGAAATTGACTAGGTCTAAGACTTTTTAGTTGCTCATAGCAACTAATCAGAGCTATGGGAAATAAAGAAAGTCTTACACCTATACAGTTTTCATACATGTCCTCCAAACTCTTTTTAAATACTGGCCCTGGGATTACTCCTAGTTCAGCTTTTCTACCCACTATTAACTGGCTGTAATCAGAGAAGTCATTGTAGGGAAAATGAGGCATTACGTGCTGGCCATTTGAGTGAATGTCCTATCATACATCATAAAGTATATATCATAAAGTTTTTGTTTTAGCTGATTGAGGTGCTCCCAAATGGGAGACCTTCTTCTTTAAAGAATTTTTCCTCTAAAGAAAATGCCATGACATGGCGGCCAGCTCGGGCAAATAAAGGAAAAACCTGATACTTACATACTTGTCTCCTTCTGCTGCCGTTCGGAAGCTCCTGGTGATCTGCTCCTCTTTATTTCTGGGTTCTTGTCCAGACAAAGAGGAGATGCACATGCTTAGTTCGCTTACAATGGACTGTAGTCCTGGGAGCTCAGTGCGGCAGCGGTGGGAGACAGATGGGTAATTATCAAGTTTTTTTTCTTTTTTTTTGGACACCCTGGGCGACATGTATGAATGGGGCTGTGCCAGAAATCTGTCGTCTTTTCAGCTTGAAGAGTAGTCCCGTTCACTTTATTTGTAACCAACCGCACTCCAATATCAGTCGCATTACAGAGCGCCTGCGGCAATTTGAATGCGCCTGAGATCGGGGGGCATGCTGGAGACGTCACACTGCAATCATATGAAGCTACACATTTATAGCTTCAGTACGGCAAATCCAGGTGCATTACTGCTGGAATAGGTAGAGCACTTTAAAAATGGTTTACCTGAGCCAGAAGTTTTGCTTTGTAGCTAGAAAGCGCTAAATCTATGACCCGTATTAGAACTGGTTCATAGATTCAGGTGTATTCTACGCTACTAATGTGCACAAAAAAAATGGCGTCTGGGCACTAAAAATCATACATGTCACTTCCTGGCGCCAAAGTAGTTTTTTTTAGTGGTTAACCCTTTTATGTGCATTTGTGCTGACAGAGCTTATAGACAGATAATGAGATCATGTGACAACCCCTTAAAAAAGACTTTTTTTTTCATTTGGAAGTTTCATCACTTTGCTACAGAGCAATGTGGCTACAATGACCATTGATGCCCATACATTAAATTGACACCCCACAGATTTTAGTGAGTACCATGCAATGCCTAAATTATCCTGTGGTGGTGCTGCAGGAAACTCTAATGCTTGTTGCCAAGTCTTCCTGCTGAGTATTTTGTCATTTGCTGTGTAGAAGCAGCCATACTGTGCAACACTTCCCTTTTTTATAGTTCAATATGTGAGTATTTCTATTGTTTTCCACCACAATATTGTTACATTATTTAGTCCTTGCTCTAGACCTTTATTTTATTTGGATTTTTCTTCGTATCATGCTTTAAGATGGAATGTAGATTTTTTATTACCTAAATACTAAGAGAACCTTCCTCGTATTCTCATTCTCCCTCCTGTTTCATAATGCTTTGTAATCAAGCTACCGAGAGGTGTAGTGGGAGGGATGTGATGACTGTTGTGAGCACATATCGGATGAAGAGAAGAATATCCACTTTTCTAGTCCATAAGCTTGTCTAGCAAAGTTGAATATCCTCACCACACCAGCTCTTTATGGACTTGAACAGGTTGCAGAATGGTCCTGTCTGACCCTAAAAAAAACCTTAAAAATACTTTTTTTTAATTTGGAAGTTTCATCACTTTGCTACAGAGCAAAGTGGCTACAATGACCATTGATGCCCATACATTAAATTGACACCCCATAGATTTTAGTGAGTACCATGCAATGCCTAAATTGTCCAGTGGTGGTGCTGTAGGAAAATCCAATGCTTGTTGCCAAGTCCTCCTGCAGAATACAGTTGCTCACCTTATGGATACCTTATGATAGTTTTGTGTTTGGTGGACGTTTCTTACAAACAGTATCCATTAATAGCACAGAAACACTATAAGGTATATAAAAAAGAAAAAAACAAAAAAAACTTTTCTAACTTATATTTTACAAGTGAACTATTTTAAAGAATTATATTCAATCTTTCTTTCACCTAAGGTGAGCTATCGCCGTGTTCATACCTGAATGGAGGTTGCCATGACCTTTGCCTTCTCACTGCTGATGGTCGAGTCAACTGCTCGTGTAGAGGAGACCGAATATTGCTAGAGGACAACAGATGTGTGAGTAAGTAATATATTCTAGACTGAGACACTGCAAAGAAATCAAATGCTATAGCACATTAATATTGCATGTCGCATCTTTCAGGTTTACTCACATTCCGCATGTCATGCAGCTGTCATTTTTTATTTTCTGTTGTATATAGTAAAAATAACAATAAAAATGAGGTCGGTGCAGCAGCTGGCAAGGCTCCTGACACCGCCGCCTTTTGTCTGGCTTTGCATTTATAAGCAGTACAATTCAGGAAACACATAATGTCACTCTTGCTATGATTATTTGTCTTAGGCTATGGCTCCAGGTTATATGGTAAGGTTGCAGGTAACAACTCACATTCTCATTATTTTCCAATGGTGAAAAGGTCACTTATCAATAGCAGAAGTTTTGAGATTTATTGTAACTTTTTTCCCCATTAAGGGGAACATTGAGGTCATGTCAAACTTGGATTACCATTGGGATACCAGTTGCCATGACTGGCGTGGAACCAATAGTCTTAACAAATTTGATAATTTACTTCAAGTACCTATGGAAGATACACATGGAAATAGAGAATTTCATGAATAGGTTACATAGAAACCTGATCTTGTTGTAAAATATGTAGGACTATAGGCACATCCACTTTTTATTCTAGAGCAGATACAATAATAATGACTCTAAGGGAGACATGTATGCAAATAGGGGCTCAAAGTGCCTTGTGTGAAGTGTATAATCCGCCTGAATCTATGAAAGTGTTTTTTGTATGATAAATGGAATCTAAAGTTCGACGTGCCTCGCCTATATGTTTGCCGCATTATGGAACTTTGGTGCAATAGCAATGCACCAAACATGTATAAAAGCTATAGATAGGCTGGAACTAAAAGAAAAGTCATTAGAATAGCATGTCAGTGAATAGAAACTATGGTAGTGATCTTGCTTGGTGGACTACAGGTCCCAGCAATACCTGTGCTGTGCTGGCTCTTGCTGTATGTAGAATAAACGGTGAGAGCAGGCAAAAAATATTTCAATTTGAATGTAGTACAAATGAAAAAATCTGAATATCATCAGTGGTTATTTAATGTAAAAATAGTTTTAGATTCTATTACATTTAAATATATTTCATAGGAGATATTTTGATATTTTTGGGATATTATATATTATTATATTAATTTTATATGACAGTCTTATGAAAAAGTTTGGGCACCCCTATTAATCTTAATCATTTTTAGTTCTAAATATTTGGGTGTTTGCAGCAGCCATTTCAATTTGATATATCTAATAACTGATGGACACAGTAATATTTCCGGATTGAAATGAGGTTTATTGTACTAACACAAAATGTGCAATATTAGTTATTAGATATATCAAATTGAAATGGCTGTTGCAAATACCCAAATATTTAGAACTAAAAATGATTTAGATTAATAGGGGTGCCCAAACTTTTTCATATGACTGTACATTGTATTAAATTTAAATAATTAAATTTTATACAGTTTGATAATTATCATAAATTACTTATTATTGTACTGGTGGAAGCTGAGATATATTGGACATTTTTGCCCCTTCCAGCAAATCCAGCTCCACCTCGAATCCTTAGGCTCAGGCAGAGCACATTGTCATAGGTCTGCCTTTTCGAGCAGTAATGCACCTGCTTGTGCCGACCTGCATTTATATATGCGTCTAATATTACGATATGCGTCTAATATTACCAATATTACGATATTGGTGTGACGTCCCCAGAACGCCCCCAGAACACCCCCTCATGTTTGGCGCATAAAAAAGTGTCCAGTCTTACGAACAATGTGCCTAACACATTCATTAGGTGAATTAGACATCACAGCCGGCTTACATTTTGCCGCATTTTACACCAGAAAAGGGTGAAAAACCCTTTCATACATGTCCCCCTAACTCTCCAGTTTTGTATTTTTCCGGAAACCTATTGATTTCAATGAAAACTTTGTAATACTTAAAGGGGTGTTTCCCCGCGCCTGTTTAGCTAAGTTCTTTTAGGTAACTGGAGGCATTACTGATTTTTCTGATTGACACTGGAACATCAGGGCAGTTTAAATTAACGGCAAGCCATTTGATGGAAGAAAGTGAAAAGACAAGGAGTGGCGAGATCACAAACTGCTCTTACTATGGTGGCCAGGCCGAGGCAGAACGCGCATGCGCAAAAATAACCAAGGGCCAGCCATTGAGCTGGAAAATAAGTCCAGCCATCAGAACATGAGTATAGCACTGATCTCCAGACAACAAGCTGTAAGCATAGAGAAGGAGAAAGTGAGAAAATCAGTGAAGTGGTACACTATTCTTATCAACATTAATTTGGAAAATACATTGAGATGGGATATTGTGAAAAATGGAGAATTCCTTTAGGATAAATATTCAGATATACATTTGTACAGATGTAGTAGAGTCTAGCTTGACAGTGATATCTGATCTTAGATCGTAACAAAAGCCATTGAAAAGCATTGAAATAGTTGATGTAACTTTCTGTTCTATGATATCATGATGCAATTTTAGCTTTACTTCATCTGTTTATCGCAATGTCCAGATAGATTGTGCAGTAAGGAAGGAGTAACCCTCATTTATCTTATGTATGAAGACTGTCTCGCCGTAAGACTGTCTTTGTTGCTCATAAAAACCAATCAGAGCCCATCTCTCATTTCATATGGGGCTCTGGAAAATGAAAGCTGAGCTCTGATTGGTCTTACGATTAGACAGTTTTCATACATAAAGCCTTATGTCTGTATATGATCAGTTGTAAATCTCAGTTTGTATGAATCAAGGACGGCATGTATCAAATTTGACATGTAAATGCCAAATTTCATGCGCATAATAATAGTATAAATGCGCTTGATTTATGAACCTGTTTTACAGCGGGTTGCTGCACCATTTTTTTGGCCATACTTTGAGCCAAACAAACTGTTGTTGCCTTGCTCTTCAGATGTATGACCCGTCATATGCCAAAACTTGGTGCAATCAGCGCCAGACACAACACTTTTGAATGAGGCAAACAGCGCGAAAAAATACACCAAAGTTTGGCGCAAAACTGTCATACAAATTAATGCCAGTTTCAAAGTGACATGGCTGAGGCTACTTTTGGCATAGAACAGGACACATTTTTAAAGGGCTGTGAGACACTTTCATACAGACTGGCAGATTGTACAGTATTAAAAACAGAGGTAGAACTAACAAGATGGTGCCAGGTTCATACCTGTTCCAAGAAATTTACTCTAAGAGGGTGATCATTAAGGGATGACCATTGGGACCTCCAAACTTCCTGAGAACATGTGGAACACATTCCTGGTGAAGTTACTTCACTGGCTCCATTAGAGAAACAGCTGGGGCAACTTGTTGAATTTATCACATAATCCATAACTGAGAATGATTGCAAGAGTGTGTCCACTTACCTCGTAATGTGAACACAGCGCATTCATTATCAGAATTGCTGGAGTGCTTGATTGTTAGAGTAAAGGCAAACAGAGTGGCTGCAGGATAACCATAAACTAAGTCATCATGCTCGGTATGGAGCATTTTTCCAATTGATTGTTAATGGCCACTCAGTTTTGTGGGTCAAACTGCTATATAACTGCAAAATCATGAGGTCACCACAGGTCCATTCATCAAGGGCTGCAGGGCCATTAATAATCAATGTGAAATGCCTCACTGTAGAGCATGTTGGTATGGTTTTTGGCCACATGGTGACCACTCAATGTGGCCTTAAAAGGGTGAGTATTTAAAAACCTCTTTTAAATATTATATATTAGTTAACATGCTACATTTTTTAACAAATGACAAGTAAAATGTTAACCCATTCGTTCCCTTTTATCTTTTCAGTCAGAAATTCATCCTGCAACCAGTTTTCCGAGTTCGAATGTGGGAATGGGGAATGCATTGAGTATGAACTGACATGTGATGGCATTGCACACTGTAAAGACAGATCTGACGAAAAGCATTCGTCTTGTGGTGAGTGTCGGCAAAATGTGACATGTCTGTATTATACTGTTTGTTGTATGGTAACAGTGAATATATTGTTCACGTGCATCAATGTGTGGAATATGAATGTGTGATATGAAAAGTAATTTTGATCCATATAATGTCCTAGCAGAGAACTTGATAGATATCGAGACAGAAAGTGGTGTCATGAGATCCCCATGTTGCACTACCTTTGCATTACTAATTTGAAGCACAAAAACTTGAAACAGGTGCCCTTTTTAAAACATTGGGTTAAAACATTGTAAAACTTTGAATCTGGTTTTGGAGAAAAGTTATTTTGGCATTATTTCATTCATAATTTGATTCTGTTAATGTTACTTTGGTATAAAATAAAATCACAACTTGGTTTCTTAGAACATCTCTAAGACTAAAGGCGACATGTACTGTATGAATATTGGCACTAACAGGCAAGTTCTAAATTGCTTTAAGGCAGTGTAGAATGTGCCAGAATTTATTAAACTGTTCTTCTGTAGGTCATACATACAGGCACAGTGTAGAACCAATACCACAAGTCTGGCTCAGGCACCACCTTTACCCTTGTCTGGCTGTTCTTCTGCAGGTCATACATACAGGGCAGTGTAGAGCCAATACCACAAGTCTGGCTCAGGCACCACCTTTACCCTGGTCTGTTCTTCTGCAGGTCATACATACAGGGCTGTGTAGAGCCAATACCTCAAGTCTGGCTCAGGCACACCTTTACCCTGGTCTGGCTGTTCTTCTGCAGGTCATACACACAGGGCTGTGTAGAGCCAATACCACAAGTCTGGCTCAGGCCCCACCTTTACCCTGGTCTTGTTGTTATTCTGCAGGTAATACATACAGGTGCGGTGTAGATCCAATAACACAAGTTTGGCTCAGGCACCACCTTTACCTTGGTCTGGCTGTTCTTCTGCAGGTCATACATACAGGGAAGTTTAGAGCCAATACCAAAAGTCTGGCTCAGGCTCCTCATTTCCCCTGGTCTGGTTGTTCTTCTGTACGTTATACATACAGTGCAGTGTAGAGCCAATACCACAAGTCTGGCTCAGGCACCACCTTTACCCTGGTCTGACTGTTCTTCTGCAGGTCATATATAAAGGGCAGTGTAGAGCCAATACCACAAGTCTGGATCAGGCACCACCTTTACCCTGGTCTGGCTGTTCTTCTGAATGTCATACATACAGGTGCAGTGTAGAGCCAATACCACAAGTCTGGCTCAGGCACCACCTTTACCCTGGTCTGTCTGTTCTTCTGCAGGTCATACATACAGGGCAGTGTAGAGCCAATACCACAACTCTTGCTCAGGCACCACCTTTACCCTGGTCTGTTCTTCTGCAGGTCATACATACAGGGCAGTGTAGAGCCAATTCCACAAGTCTGGCTCAGGCACCACCTTTACCCTGGTCTGTTCTTCTGCAGGTCATACATACAGGGCAGTGTAGAGCCAATACCACAAGTCTGGTTCAGGCACCATCTTTACCATGGTCTGGCTGTTCTAACTGTTCTGCGCCTAGGTTTGGCATCCAACATTCATAAATGTGTCTAATTCTACAAATGTGAAGCAACGCCCCCAGAATGCCCCCAACTCTTTGGCGCATTAAAAAGTGTTAAAGTTTGGAGTGCTACTGTTCATATAGCTATAGAACAGGTCTACTAAAGCTTTATGATGACAGATATTTGGCACATCCCCATTCTTACATGTCGCCCTAACATGGGTTCATGCTCTCTACATAACATTTTAACAGTACAAACAGTTGCCAATTCAGAAATAAACAATATAAAAAATATATTATTTTAATTCTAAAGACAGAAGTCTAATCTCCTGAAAAAAATCAACATAGTATTGACAGAAAAATGTCTGTTTAATTTTAATTTGCTACAGTTGTAATTTGACAAGAAAACATATCAGATCAACAAAAATTGTATTAAAAATTGTAAGCAGTTAATATACAGTGAAATAAATAGTAATAAAAAAATTATATACACATTATATTTAGTGAGTAAAAACTCTTTTAGATTAAGTCTGGAACATGGCTGACATCTCGAAAGCCACCATATTGGATCAAGGGCAAGTTTTTCCAATGGGAAGGTAATCTTGTAGCATATTAAAGAAGACCAGAATTGTCTCAGAAATTGATTATTGGAATCAGATTTGCAATATTTCTTAATTATCAACACAAAAAAATTCAACATTTTTGTTCTTTGTTAAATGTAACTGAAGATAAAATCGATGAAAGAAGAGAAGATTGAGTTGATTCTAAAGTCTGGGGAAAGCAGTTGCCTTACCATAGCCGCAAACTTCAACAACTGACACCCAGAAAGAGCACCAATTTCACACAGTTCTTTTGCATCTCTCATAGTCAAATTCTGAGAAACCAGGACTGTGGACGATAAGCCTTGTAGTGGTCGGCTATGCAGCTATGACATGGCGGCTTTGTCCCCCGCACATCAGAATCACCTCAATTCTCTCTTTTTTCTTTAATTTCATCTTCAGTAACCCGTGATGAACAACAAAAGTTTAGAATTTTCTGTGTTGATAACTTTTGAACCACAAGAGATATTGCAAATCTGATTACGAATATTGATTTGTTAAATAATTCTGGGGTTCTTTGGTAGGCTACCTGACCACCAGGCTCGGACTGGCCCACGGGGAATAGGGGAAAACTCCCGGTGGGTCCCTGAGCACGATAAACTTGGAGTTGTTATTAACTGCATATATATCCTCAGAAGAGGCCGACAAGCAAAGAATGAAATGCAAAGGTAAGAGGCAAAGTAGGGGACACATGCCCAGTCAGTTATAGTAGCTGCAGGATGGGCCCCTAAAATAAACTCTAGCAGTGGGCCCAGAAACTGCTCAACTGGTGGGCCCTTAGAATCAACTTCACCTGTGGGCCCTAGGCACCCCAGTCCGACACTGCTGACCACCTTCCCATTGGAAAAAGTTACCCTTAATCCAATATGGTGGCTTTCAAGACGGTGGCCGTGTTCTGGAAATAGCCTAAAAAACACTACAAAAAGAGTTTATTCCAGGACAGATAAAACAAAGTATTTGCTTCCGTCCTCTCTCAGGACCTCTTTATACCTTTTTCTAGACCTATCATTATTTGTTTGTTGTTCTTTTTCACTGTATATTAACTGCTTAACATTTTTATTTCTGTGTCATGTGGATGATTTTTTGGTCAGACTCTTAAGAGCTATAGTCATTGAATTACATGCATTGTTTATACTTTAATTGTTGATCATGTTAAAAATAAGAGAGAAAAAAATTAAAATTAAAATTCTTTCTTGAACGTGCATATTGTTCTGATTTAATTTTTCTCTCTATATATTTTGATAAATGTTTTTAAAGCCATTTGAACTATGCAGGAAATTTATAACTATACTTCTATAAATCTGCCTTCAGCAAGACTTGAAAGGGAAATACAGTTTAGCGTACATCACGCTTACATAGCTGAGCATACTTAGAATTAATTTGCACTATATGAATGTTACATGCAGCGGTAATGTGTTCAGTTTTCAAAAAAAAGATACTAACTTGATGAATATATCTCTTTCAGTTTGCGATTGGTTCTTGTAAAATATGAGGAAAAAATACAAAAAATTGTGATGTTTGTCTTTGGGTTGTCAGTACCATGGAGAATTTGTAAATGTAGAAAATGTAGAGCTGAGATAGGATCAGCACCTTCCTATAATGGACACCCCTGGCTATTTACAAATTGACAATTCTTCCTTGTGACTATAAGGAATACAATTTCCATAAAAAGCACAAAAGTTCATGATCCCTTGGAAAAAAGGTCTTTTATGGTTCTTTTTTCTTGAAAAGTTTGTTTATTCAAGAACATTGGGCTAGAACAAAGTAAAAATTCAGATCTAGATGTGAAGAAAAGTTATCTTGACATAATTTTATTCTTTGTCCTTTATTCCTGTTACTTGGATGCAACAAAAAATGATGACTTAGTTTTTTAGATGATCTTCAAGACCTTAATCTGGTTTGCTGTGGGTCAGTGTGGGCTCACATTGTCTATTTATCACTTTTATATTAATTCATTATATTTATTATATTGTTTTTAAATGATTATATGCTAATTGTGTTTAAAGAGGTTTTCCACTACAATGATAAGCTTTTAAACACGTTACCAAATACATTGCTTTTTTCTCCATCATTGCTCTCCCTCCTCTCTCTAATTGCTCCAGTCAGGCATTTCAACCATAGTGAGTCAGCCTCTGCAAAGCCTTATTCTTGGCAACAGAGTTTGTTTACTTAACTGAGGGCATGTCCCCACGGCATGGGTTTGCGGACGGTTTTTCAGACGATTTGCGGTTTTGTAGACCATCTGAAAAACCAGCTGCAAACAAACGCACCGGGCCTCTATGGAAAACCTGGGCAGCAGTCCCCACTGCACGGGTTTTCCACTGCCCTTAAAACATTTTTCATGTTCATTCTTCCGTCCGTTTTTTGGACGGAATATGAACATGTGAATGGGAAGTGGGAGGGCTTTTCTCAGCTCATCACGGAGAAAAGCCATCTCCAACAACCCACCCACCCCCCCACCCCACCAGTGGCTGTGGGGACGGCACAAAAACAGGGCAAAAACCAGGATAAACCGACCGGTATTTGTCCTCTGCAGTGTAAATGGGCCCTAAATGAAATATGTCCACTCTTTAGAGCTCTGTAGCCTTGTGTACTATACTTTATAAATCTCCAGCAGTCATGTCAGTGTAAGAGAAATAGCTGGGAACAGCAGAGGTTTCTATACCAATAACTGCTATGCACCCACCCACAGCCTGAACAGGAAGTGTAAGTCTAAAGTTGGCTGTGGCTCCGTGAAACTGCATGGTGAGAAAACCCCTTTAAGTTTGAAGTCTGGTTGAAAGAAATGCACTAAGACTCCATGTACTAAAAGGTGTAAAGATTTAGCATATCCTAAGCTTTTCCCTCCTTTGCATTGCTGATTAGACAGTTGGTGAAGTTATCAAAGCTAAAAAAAGAAAAAAAAACAACAACTTTTGAACCAGCTTATTCCGCATCAGTGTTGCTCCCAGTGGTCCCAGCCAATGGCATCACCATTTATTGTTCATCCGCACCATTGAGAAGCTACATAACATACAGAATGTGACTTCTGAGATCTGTGATTGGCTTCAGTGTCACATAAGTATTAATTGAGACATCATCAATGGATACACTGGGATCAGTGGCGGCAGTGGCACTGGAAGAAGCAAGTTTAAAAAGTGAGATTTTGTTTGGGGGGTTTTTGTTTTGTTTTTTCTTCTCAACCCTAACACACAGGCTGATGAGCAATTTTTAAAAATATAAAACCTTTTAAGCCAGAAAAAAGAAAAAAAAAAAGTGGTGCAGTGATATTTTTGTATTAGCGCTATATGAATGTTAAGTGTCGTGGTATTATAGTGCTATAAATATTACAATATACAATATAAAATAATAATAATGCTAGTAATACTACTACTACTACTACTACTAATAATAATAATAATAATAATAATAATAATAATAATAATATTATTATTTATTATTATTATTATTATTATTATTATTATTATTATTATTATTATTATTATTATTATTATTATTAACAGCAACTTTACATTATTATTATTATTATTATTATTATTATTATTATTATTATTATTATTTATTATTATCATTATTGTTATTATTATTATTATTGTTATTATTAATTTAGAAATTGTAGTAACTTTATAAACACATCTCTTTGCTTCTTGTAAAGTACTAAGGAAAGGAATGCAGAAAAAACTGTAGTTTGTCTTTTGGTTGTCAATGCCATGGAGATTTTGTAAATGTAGCGGATGCAGACCTGAGATAGGATCATCACCTTTCTATAATGGAGACCCCTGGCTATTTACAAATCGACAGTTCCTTCTTGTGACTGCAGGGAGAATAATTTCCATCACAAGTGCAAAAGTTCATGACCCCTTGAAGAAAGGTTTCACGTTGTTCTTTTTGCTCGAGAAGTTTATATAGCTGAAAGCTACAAACTGTAATTTATTTCAGAGGGCAATGTGATAGCAAATTGTTTGAAAACTAGGTTCCTGTGGTAAAACATCAAACAGGAGAGATTTTCTTAAATTCCTTAAGTTTAACATAAAGGAGAATAAATTAATTAAGTTTTTTTTTTGTTTTGTTTTTTTTGAAACAGCTTTAATTCCTAACAAAAATCTTGGACTATATATTTTTTAGCATTTGTCCTGTTATTACTTTATCATTAATGGAGTAAAAAAGATGAAAGAGAAATTCTAAGTAAATTTAAAATGGACTGTAAATATGATTTTGTGTATAATACCATAAGAGCTGTAACTGGAGTGAATACTTTTTGAAACCAAGTTTAGTCCTCTAACACATACAGTATTTCACAAAAGTGAGTACACCCCTCACATTTTTGTGAATATTGTGTTATATCTTGTCATGGGACAACACTGAAGATATAATACTTTGACACAATGTAAAGTAGTCAGCTTGTATAAGAGTGTAAATTTGGTGTGCCCACAAAATAACTCAACACAGCCATCAATGTCTAAACCACTGGCAACAAAAGTGTGTACACCCCTAAGTGAAAGTAGACAAATTGTGTCTACTTTGCCATTTTCTCTCCGTGGTGTCATATGACTCATTAGTGTTACAGGGTCTCAGGTGTGACTAGGGAGCTGGTGTGTTAAATCTAGTGTTATCACCTCTCACACTGTCTCGTACTGGTCACAGAATGTTCACCATGGCACCTCATGGCAAAGAACTGTCTGAGGATCTGAAAAAAAGGATTATTGCCCTACATAAAGATGGCCGAGGCTATAAGAAGATTGCCAACACCCTAAAACTGAGCTACAGTTTGGTGGGTAAGACCATACAGTTGTTTAACAAGACAGATTCCACTCAGAACAGTCCTCACCATGGTTGATCAAAGAAGTTGAATGCATGTGTTCAATGTCATATTTAGAGATTGTCTTTTCAACGTAGATGTATGAGTGTTGTTAGCATTGCTGCAAAAGTTAAAGGGGTGGCAGCCTGTCACTACTAAGACCATATGTTGCACACTGCATCAAATGGTCTGCATGACTGTTGTCACAGAAGGAAGCCTCTTCTAAAGATGCTGCACAAGAAAACCCAGAAAGCAGTTTTCTGAAGACAAGCAGACTAAGGAGATGGATTACTGGAACCATGTCCTGTGGTCTGATGAGACTAAGATACACTTATTTGGTTTCAGTGGTGTCAATAACATGTGGTGGCACCAGGTAAGGAGTACAAAAACAAGTGTGTCTTGCCTACAGTCATGGTTTGGGGCAGCATAAGTGCTGCCAGCTGTGAAGAGCTACCATTCTTTGAGGGAACCATGAATGCCAACATGTACTGAGTATGTACTGCGGCCCTACAGGAACTGTGCTGCAGGACAGTGTTCAGGTATAACGATTCCAAACACACCTCCAAGATGACCACTGTCTTTCAAAAGAAAATGAGGGTTAAGGTGCTGGATTGGCAAAGCATGTCTCCAGACCTAAAATCTATTGAGCATCTGTGGGGCCTCCTCAAATGGAAGGTGGAGGAGCGCAAGGTATCTAACATCCACAAGCTCCATGATGTCATCATGGAGGAGTGGAAGAGGATCCCAGTGACTGCAACCTGTGAAGCTCCAGTTAACTCCATGCCTAAGAGAGTTCAGGCAGTGCTGGAAAATATTGGTGGCCACAAAAAATCTTGACACTTTAGGCACAATTTGTCCATTGTTGCTTAAGGGTGTACTCACTTTTGTTGCCAGCGGTTTCGACATTGATGGCTGTGTTAGTTATTTTGAGGGCACATCAAATATAGACTGTTATACAAGCTGTACACTGACCACTTTACATTGTATCAAAGTGTTAGATCTTCAGTGTTGTCCCATTAAAAGATATAATACAATATTTACAAAAATGTGATGAGTGTAATTACTTTTGTGAGATACTGTATAAACAAGTATATAAACATTACACGGATTATTTAGAGGGACAAAGCTATCGAACATTATTACAGTATTATGTAAAATCACTTATTTCATTTTTAAAATCCGTGGATCCACTTTTTCACTGCACAAATAACACCAAGCAAAGCAAAATACAGGGGCACAAAGGCATGAGAGCAACTCTGTAACAATGCATGTCATAAAAATGCTGCATCTAAACAAGTAAAACACCGATAAAATGTTCTTCCTTCTGCACCCTTACTACAAACGCTATAGTCAAAATATGAAACTACAGCAACAAAATACCAGCTTGCAAAAAAGTATCAATGTAAGCTATAAATGTAGATGTATGATAGCATAACAGTCTTCAGAATATATACATAAAAACCATATGTGCGAAAAAAATATCAGTGTGATCTATAGAAACAAAATTAGAAATATGAAAAATATACTAAAATTTCATATGTGCAAAAAAGTATCAATGTAAACTATAAAGATAGATAAATCATCGCATAATAGTCAAAATAATCTAAATATAGACGTAAAATCCCTACAGTATGTGCAAAAAAATTATGAGCCACATGGCAAATAGCCAAAGTTACTCACTGGCTAAAGAATGATCAGCATAAAGTACAAAGCACAAACATAGTTTTTATACACAATACTTAAGCCAAGATAATAATCAGGCGATAGCCAAAGGGAAGGAGCATGAGGGTGCACACAACCCCAATGGTACAAGAAGTTACGTAGTTGCTTCCTTTGCAATGATCAGTTGGGGCTTGAGCAGAGTTTCATTCCCTCGTGGTCACATGATTGCTGATGTATTATCATGAATTGTAAAGTGAGGAGGAGGGAGAGGCATTGGGATGACTTAGTTGTAGAACAGGATACTAGTGCCAGACCTTTGAGGACCTGGGACAAGTCTTAACTCTTTGCAATGTAATAACTGCACTTTATAGTCCTGCAAGGTCCCAGGTCAGTAAATAACACCAGAACTTAATTTTTGCAAGCAACAAAACACAGAAGGTGGGCAGCTCTTTAAAGGGAATGTGTCATCAAAAAAATGAGTCATTGTTTAAGTCCCATTTTTATGTTAAGCACATTTTTTAGGAATTTTTGGTTGTTTTTTTAATTTTTCATATCAATTTCAATATTTTTTAATAATTCTTAAGTCTTGCAGTTTTCACTTTGGCCACTAGGCCTTGTTTGCACTGCTTTAACCGCAGTTAGAGAGATGCTTTACAGTAGCTTCATGCACATAGAAGACTTAAGACTGACTCAGCCCCATTGATTTCTATAGGAGAGTTTTCTAGTCATGCTCTGTGACCTGGGAAGACTCCACTGTGCAGGGAGGTGAAAGGGTGAACTGTGACTATCTCCTATTGTGACTGGGGGATCCTGTGTTATCTATTCACACTGGTGTCTCTTTTCAGTTTGACCCTCTTTGTGCTAATAATGAGCAGACAACTGATAATCTTTCTGTACAGAATAGGAAGTGTCAGACTATTATTAGGTTTAGTGGCCAAAGTGAAAACTGCAGGACTTAAGAATTATTAAAAAATATTGAAAGTGATACGGAAAATTAAACAAATATAACCAAAAATTCTTAAAAAATGTGTTGAACATAAAAACGTGAGTTAAACAATAAGTCATTTTTGATGGCACATTCCCTTTAACTTTTTGCAATGTAATAACTGCACTTAATAGTCCTGTAAGGTCCCAGGTCAGTAAGTCCTACCAATACTTAATATTTGCAAGCAACATATCACAGACGGTGAGCAGCTCTTTAAAACTACTTTTGTTATCACTATTTAGAACTTTTTTCAATGTTGGCCACTAGATAATTCCTTTAAGCAACTTTGCACAAACAATTTGGTGTATACAGCTCCTATGAAGACCTATGTGTCGCTATGGTTACAAACTGGAAACAAAACATAAGCAATCTGACCTGTAGTCATTTGTTACTTCACTTCCTCTTTCCAAATAAAGTTGTAAAGTAGCCAGCATGTCCATACACTGATGAAACAGACACTGCTGCAAGCTTATATGGCTGCAATGCAAAAAAAGCAAAGTCTCCAACACAAAAATACAGCAGCCCCGAGCGAGAACTAAAACTCACCCGAACATTTAATTTATGCAGTTTGTAAAATACATTACTGCTATCTTTTTTTTACAAATGGAGGCATTTAGGGCCACATGTATGAAAACTGTTTAGGTCTAAAACTCACTTTTTTGCCCATAGGTTTTCATACATGTGGCCCATAGTGCACATTTTGATTAAATTATGTCTACCTACCAGATCAAAGTAACCTCATCAGGTGGGTCCTTATCCCCGTTTTAATTTTTGCCATGGGAATTTCTCTTCTAAAAGGGTTACTGCTCCTATCACACCTGTACAAATTTTGAATCAAAAAGCCTAGAGAACTGACAGTCATTGTACAAACCAAAAAAAAAAAAAGATGAAAAATATATTTCATGCTGTTCTTCATAAGCTGTTTTCTGGATTACTGAGATTGTCACAGTTCAGTTAACACAAGAGGTCTTCATAAGTGTAATTACAGTGGATGCATAGTTTAAAATATACATGGTCCATTTTCAATTGAACACTTGATGAGAAAACTCTAATTATCTGTACAGAGCAGAGGAAAATTCACTTTTTCAGATCAGTTATAGGAATGCAGAAATTATACGGTACTTATAACAAATTGACTACTTTACTTTTTTTTTTTTTTACTTTAAGTAGTTACTATTAAAGGTAGCTCCAGTTTCAATTATAAAGTTTTCCCTGTTAAGGTAAAGCTCCACCCAAAAGTATAGCTTTAAGTTCTTATGTTCTGTAGACATCCTTTACCTTGGTCCATTACCTGTCGAGTATATAATTAAAAGCACTGTTGGACTGGAAAGCCTAAGGCCCACCACCGGAATTTCATTCTGGGGATCCAACAGTGGAGTGGATAATGGGAGCCCACTGGTGGAATTGATTCCGGGGCCCACCCTACAGCTACTGTACATGCCCCTTATACTCTGCCTCTTGCTTTTTGTCTCTTTCTCTCTGTTTTTCTGTCTCTCCTAATGATCTATATGCAGTTTGAAAGAAACTTTGGGTCTGCCATGCTCAGGGGCCATCCACAGGTATCCCGTGTTCCCTTGTGGGCCAGTCTAAGCCTGATTAGAAGTCATTGTGCCTTACACTCAATGCTACTATTTTCTTATCTAGCATCAGGGGTCTAGAAGACCCCAGGACCATGGACAAAGTTGCTACTTTTGTATTTACCGATAGCCAAACCACTGGCCCTTTTCTCAGAGACGTAAGTTGAAGCTCTTGAGCCCTAATGTACAAAGTGAAATGGGGCCACACAGCTACCATGTGTCTTCCACAAAAGCGGTGTCTACTGATGTGGCAAAAGGACTTTTGAGACCGCTCTGGCTGCATGGCCCAGTAGCGACGGCCACCTCTGCGCCCCATATAGTTATGTCCCTGCCTACTACAAGAATTAAATACACATTTGCATTCATTATTACTGCTCCGATGAACCTAAAATAAAAATTAAAGTAACTTTACAAATGGTTATTAATGAAGTTCACATCTAGCAGTTTATCTATACAGTAGTTCCTATGTAAACCCATGCATCTGTATGGTTACAGAGTAAGCACAAGCTTTGTCTCATCCTGCACTAACTTGTGTCCCTGACTTCTTGCTAACTTACATTTGGTAGACTAACAAGAAGATGGGGACAAATAGAAGGGACTGGAATCAGAGTAGTAATAGAAATGAAAGGCTAATCAATGGCGCTCCCCGTTGGCTAATATAGAAGTCACAAGTGAAAAAGGACCCTCCTCTATGACATCCAAAAGCACAACTTCTAATGGAAGTTGTGCTCATTAGAATGACCATTTTATAAAACATACAAATGGGTTTACAAAGGGGTAACTGAAAGTTCTTGAGCGCCAATTTAAATGAGGCCCTTAAGTACAAATGATGTTTTGTTTATTGTGGGGCAAAGATACCTTTCAAGCTTGGCTGTAACTGAATTTTCGAAAATTAGTCAACACTCCGTTCACTCCAAGGTGAATGCTTGAAGATATCACTTTATTAGGCCATTTGTCACCAAACAACATCGGTGAACAGTACAACACACAGCAGTGCCAGGTACTACTGCTACCCTTTGTAATTATATTGTTGTGGCTACCTCTTAAGTAACCAGGTTTACGGGACTTTGCTACATTAACCAGACTTTCTCTTGCTATCAGCCTGACATAGGGCACTTACCCAAAAACTTTGTTTTTGATGAATTTTTTGCTACATATAGAGCTGTTTTTATCATGCAATTTCACAAACTGGGGGATTTATAATTTTTTAGTGACATGTGGACTAATAAAGTAATATCTTCAAGCTTTCACCTGTAATTGCTGACTTATTTTCGAAATAATTGTTGGATGGTTTTTGGAGTGCGCCGCCGAGTCTGGCACCATGACCTTTGTATACATAAGTGAGTGTACCTCCCACCATTCTGTAGCTGTGACTGAATCTTAAGCAATGGTTATACTTCTGAGAATGTAATGAACACTCCTGAGTTCCCATTGAATATAATTTTTTAACATTTTATGTTACTTTATCAGAGAACCGGAGCTGTTGGAAAGGTTATAAGCTTTGCGGGAATCGGCGCTGTATTTCCAATAATAAAGTATGTGATGATGAAGATGACTGTGGGGATAACACAGATGAACTAGACTGCAAAAGTAAGCAGCTATTATTTCAACTAAATTTGTCTAAGTCTTTCCTCGAACAAATGGCCGCGTTCTGAAATCTAACTGTGTGGAAAATGGGGACACAAGATCTGTTGTTTAAACACAAGTAGAAAGTTTACCAAAGACTGTACAGATAATTTCTCTGCTCATATTCCCAGGTGCACAGCTCTTGAGAGCGCACAATGTATTCAAGGCAAGGTATCGTTGGCCACATAGTCTGGCATGGAGGGTGTGTGTTGTGAGGCCAACATATTGTGTCTTGCACACACATTCAATTAAAAAAATAACAAATTTATTTTTACGATTAAGATTACATAAAATGTTAAAAGACTCATTAGTGCTATTATCAGCTCGTCAAATATTTGTACAACATGCTATCCTGAAGGGATGGGTTTTTAGGTTGCTTTATAAACTAATAAGGGTGGAGGAGAGTGTGATGTATGGGGGGAAGCACAGGAGAAGTCTTGGAGACGGTTGTCTGAGGAGCTGATAAGAGGAGAGCAGAGGAGGTCCTGTGAGGAGCAAAGATTACGTGAGGGAAGGTGTCTGGAGACTAAGGCAGAGATGTATGGAGGGGAGAGGTTATGGAGAGTCTTCTAAGTCACGGTTAGTAGTTTAAACTGAATTCGCTGGGCAATCCCGGTGAAGGGATTGGCAAAGGGGAGAGGCAGTGGAGCAGTGAGGAGAGAGGTGAGTCAGATGGACAATGAAGTTGTGGATGGATTGAAGGGGAACAAGAGAGTTAAATGGGGGCCCAGAGAGAAGGATGTTGCAGTAATCTAGGCAGTAGATGACAAGGACATGGACTAGTAGTTTTGTAGTATCAAAGTTAAAGGCTTTGTGTCACTTCAGTCCTGTTTTCTCATTTTTGAATTCAGGGGCGTGTTTACTGGCTTTACTGGCCTGCAGAAATGAGCTGCTGAGGACACCAGGTCTGTAGCAATAACAACCAGTGCTGGCACTATATCAGGAGAGTTCAAACAGGTCTGTAGCTATAGTGACCTGCGGAGCTGATGCAGCCCATACAAGAGGGGATATCTAGGAATAGGTAGGACACTGTTAACAGACACATATAGCAAAGTAACTTGTTTTTGCAAAATCTTTAATAAAGAAAGCAATCCTTGTAGTGAGATTTTTTTTCAGGTGGAGGCAGCAGTCAGAGGTAAGGGCTTGGATGTGTGGTTTGAATGACAGAGAGGAGTCAAAGGGTATCCCAAGGCAGCGGACTTGCAGGACCGGTGAAAGTGTACATCTAAAGCTGGGGATAGGAATATACTATATATGTTGTATACATGTTTAGCTCAGAACTACCATATTCATCTATAGCTTAGGATAACAATATCCCATATACAGTTTATGCATCTATAGCTCAGGATAGGAATATACCATATACATTTTATACATCTGTAGCTCAGGACACATTTGATATGGCTATGGAGCATTGTGTTGGAGCATTGGGACAAGTTCCTAAAACACTGCAAATATAATTGTCTTTTTTATTACGTTTTACACACTTCCGCGGATGGTTTTATAGAGAACCTGTGTTTTGTATGGTTGTTTTATTTAGTTTAGCATGCTTTCAATTTAGATAAATCCCCAAGCATTACAGAATCCAAGGTTGTGAGTTAATTTTCTATTGATGTAGACATCTGCTGTAAAGTGACAACATCATGACTGCCCAGTCGTCAGCCTGAATAAAATGTACCAGGTCATGGTTTGCTGCCTTTTGGCATCCTATTTCTATGCTAGAAAGACAAGTAGATTCATACTTAGTTTGTCCAAAAATAATAAATGACCAATATAAAATCATTTTAGCCACTGCATTTTTTTCTACTTCTAGTCAGATACTGAGAGCATGCAATTAAGTGGTAATTACCAGGTTCAAATTCATTCGAAATAAATCTATTGTATTGATGGGAGTTCAAAACAAAGTCAGGCCTCATACATTCTGCAAAATTGCATGCAGGTGGTTGTACAATGCACGTCGAGGCGTTGGATGCTGCTGTATAGCGCTCCACGTGGCTTCATATGTTGGAGACCTGCTCCCCATCAAATAATATTTGATAATGCTGCAGAAGATGGAACTTGGCTTGAATCTGAAAGAAAAACCTCAATCTGCCTCACTATAGAATTGTGATTAAATTGATTAAATTGTATATAATAACAGCCATGAGAATAAATCCCAAATCATGTCCAGTTCTTGAAGAAACACAGATTTTTTTTTTATCTCTACTTGCCTTAAAGGGGTTGTCTCACTATAAGGATTGCTTTTTATGTCAAAGATCTTGCAAAAACAAGTCACTTTGCAATATGTGTCCATCAACAGTATCCTACCTATTCCTAGATATCCCCTCTTGTATGGGCTGCATCAGCTCCTCAGGTCGCTATAGCTACAGACCTGTTTCATCTCTCATGATAGGCTGTCAGCGCTGGTTGCTATAGCTACAGACCTGTTCAATCTTTCCTGATAGGCTGCCAGCACTGGTGGCTATAGCTACAGACCTGTTTGATCTCTCCTGATAGGCTGCCAGCACTGGTTGCTATAGCTACAGACCTGTTCAATTTCTCCTGATAGGCTGCAAGCACTGGTTGTTATAGCTACAGACCTGTTTCATCTATCCTGATAGGCTGCCAGCACTGGTTGCTATAGCTACAGACCTGTTTCATCTCTCATGATAGGCTGTCAGCACTGGTTGCTATAGCTACAGACCTGTTCAATCTCTCCTGATAGGCTGCCAGCACTGGTCGCTATAGCTACAGACCTGTTTGATCTATCCTGATATCCTGCCAGCACTGGTCGTTATAGCTACAGACCTGGCTTCTACTGCAGCCTAGTGGAAGCCAGTAAACACGCCCCTGAATTCAAAGTGAAACCAAGAAAACAGGACTGAGGTAAGATAAATCAATGTAGTGAGACAACCCCTTTAATGACCTATGTAACCATTCAATATGGTGCACCTAACTAGTTTATTGAGGTGCTGCTTTGTTCTCCTTTGTCGGCCATGTTCAATTTTTCCTAAGGACTCCTCTACATGGTGAAAACAAGTCTTCTATGTGTCAGTACAAAAGCTGCCACCATAATTCCCAGCCTCACTAAAGAGCCCTGCCTCCACTTGGTGGTGTGTGAGGCAGGTAAGATAGATGTCACATGGGAGGATGGAGTGGAGGCAGCGGACTACTGGCCTGAATGTCCCCTGGAAATCATGCACCTTGGATGAGACTGGGCTGCAGTGAGTCGTGTAGCTGATGGGCGGCCAGAGTGAAATTACGTGACAGACTCATTGGGTCACAAAAAGGGATGAACGAAATGGGCAAAAGAAAATGTAAGGTTAAAAAATCTTCACAGAATGTACAGTACAGGCAGAGAGGAGAAGCACATTAACAACAAGACTTCTTGAAATTTTGGCAGCTTTATCTAAGGATATGAAATCAATATTTGACCCGCAGGGGAGGCGCTTTAGCCTGGAAAAACAATGAAGCGGCTGGAAGGACACAGATCTGTTTGAGATGCTGATTACTGATGCTGACACATAATGAGCAGTAAAAATAAAGCTACCATTACCTTATGTCTAAAGAAAGAGAACTTCGTGGCATAGGTAGATAGCCGTGCAGTATATGTCATCAGTGTCGGACTGGAGTCCCTAGGGCCCACAGGTGGCCCACCAATTTAGTTTTTATGGGCCCACCGGTGGAGTTTATTTATGTGGCCCAACCTACAGCTACTGTAAATGACTGTAGATGCCTACTATACTATGCTTCATGCTTTTTTCCTCTCTTTCTCTTCTTTTTTGCCTCTTCTGAGAATGCATATGGAGTTTTAAAACAACTCCATGTCTACCATGCCAGGGGCCCACCGGGAGTTTCCCCTATTCCCCTGTGGGCCAGTCCGAGCCTGTATGTCATAATGGTAAGGAGCAGTATAGTACATGTACTAGAGGGCAGAAAACAAACTCAGCATTGTGGCATATACACAGTATCACAAGTAGAGAACAGTGCAGTACATATACATACATATACTGTATGTACAGATAGAGAGAAGTACAGTATATCTAGTACATAAACAGAGCAGTGCAATGCATGCAGTACAGGTAAAAGCAGAACAGTACATATAGTATATGTAGAAAACAGTAAAATGCACGTGGAACAGGTAGAGAGCAATAGTACTGGTGCAGAGCAATAAAGTATATAGTTGAAACCAGAAGTTTCCATCCACTATATATAAAAAGACACATATGAATGTTTTTCTCACTCTCTGACATGAAATCAGAATAAACCTTCCCCGTTTTAGGTCAATTAGGAACCAAAATTATTTATTTTTGCCAAATGCCAGAATAATGAGAGATAATTTTTAAGGCATTTTTATTACTTTCTGCAAAGTCAAAAGTTTCCATACACTAGGATTACTCTGTCTTTAAACAATTTGGGACAGTCCATGTGATGCTGTCAGGTCTTTGGAAGCTTCTGGTAGGTTTATTGGCAACATCTGAGTTAATTAGAGACACATCTGTGGATATATTTTGTATTCACACCAGAAACACACTGCTTCTGTTTGTAACATCATGTGAAAGTCTAAAGAAATCAGGCAATATACCAGGAAGAGAATTGTGGACTTGCACAAGTCTGGATCATCCTTGGGTGCAATTTCCAGATATCTAAAGATGTCTCATTCATCTGTACAAACAATTACACGCAAGTACAAACAAGATGGGAATGTCTAGCCAACATAACGCTCAGGAAAGAGATGGGTTCTGTGTCTCAGAGATTAACGTGCTTTGGTCCAACATGTGCATATCAACCCAAGAACAAAAGCAAAAGACCTTGTGAAGATGCTGGCGGAAACTGATAAGATTGTGTCATTATCCACAGTGAAACGAGTACTGTATCAACATGGGCTGAAAGGCCACTCTGCCAGGAAGAAGCCATTACTCCAAAAGAAACATATAAAAACCAGATTAATGTTTGCAAATGCACAGGAACAAAGACCTACATTTTTGGAGACATGTCCTGTGGTCTGACAAAACTAAAATTGAACTGTTTGGCCATAATGACCATCGTTACGTTTGGAGGAAAAAGGGAGAAGCTTGGAAGCCTAAGAACACCATCCCAACTGTGAAACACGGGGATGGCAGCATCATGTTGTGGGGTTGTTTTGCTGCAGGAGGGACTGGTGCATTTCACAAAATAGATGGTATCATGAGGAAAGAAGATTATGTGGCATTACTGAAGCAACGTCTCTAGACATTAGCCAGGAAGTTAAAGCTTGGGTGTAAATGGGTCTTCCAAATGGACAATAACCCGAAGCTACTGCCAGACTGGTTACAAAGTGGCTTAAGGAGAACCAAGTCAATGTTTTGGAGTGGCCATCACAAAGCCCTGATCTCAATCCTATTGAAAATGTATGAGCAAAGCTGAAAAGGCCGGTGCGAGCAAGGTGACCTACAAACATGGCTCAGTTACACCAGTTCTGTCAGGAGGAATGGGCCAAAATTCCTACCAACTATTGTGAGAGGCTTATGAAAGGATCTAAAACGTTTGACCCAAGTCCTACAGTTTAAGGGCAATGCTACCAAATACTAATGAAATGTATATAAACTTTTGACTTTACAGAAAGTAATAAAAATGCCTTAAAAATTATCTCTCTCATTATTCTGGCATTTTTCAAATATAAATAATTTTGGTTCTTAATTGACCTAAAACAGGTTTATTCTGATTTCATGTCAGAGAGTGAGAAAAACATGCAGATGGGGCTTTTTATATAGTGGATGGAAACTTCTGGTTTCAACTTGTAGTAAAAGAACAGTACAGCACATGTAGGACAGTATAGTACATACAGTATCTGACCTCGGTCATGTGTGGCCACTTTTCAAAGTACGGCCAATTTTCTAAGTACTAGAACAATGAATTAAAACCGGAATTAAAACCAGGATTAAACAAGGATTAATAAAGGGAAGAGCTTGTTATGCTTTTCTCTGCCCCTTTCCGCCTCACACCCTGTCACAGTTGCTCACCATGCTTTTTCTGTCCTCCGTAATCTCAACCTCCATTTTTCTGAAACTAATTGCCTATCCCCATACTCCTCTGCTGGGCAATGAGCTCTTTATCTCCCCCGGCATTTTACCCTCTCACCTGTCTGCTGCCACCAACCTGTTTCCCACTATCCGTGCCTTCCTCACTAAAAAGACCCAACCTACTTACTGTCTCTTACTCCCACCTCTTAACCCTCTCTCTGCTCCTCCTAGCTGCTGGAGACATGTCCCCGAACGCAGGGCCCCCACAGTATATTCCCACTCTTGTATCTCTGGCTGCTAACAGACCCATTTCTGCAAACTCTTTTAACCCCGCAAACTTGAAACCTATTCCCTTGTGCCCTCCTTCTCCTATTTCTCTCTCTGGATCTCTGTGGAACACATGGTCTGTATGCAACAACTCTCCTACATACATGACCTCTTTATATCACGTAACTTATCCTTCCTTGGACTGACGGAAACCTGGCTGATACCCTCCGAAACAGTTTCTCCTGCTGCTCTCTCCTTTGGTGGCCTCCACTTTACCCATGCTCCCCGCCCTGGCAACAAGCATAGCAGAGGTGTTGGCCTTCTCCTGTCAGACACCTGTTCCTTCGCCCCCACTCCGCCACTACCTTCCCTCAACCTCCCCTCCTTTGAGGTGCAATCTACTCCCCCTCCAATCTCCAAGTGGCGGTCATCTACCGACCACCAGGCCCTGCCACCACCTTCCTTGATCACTTCGCCTCCTGGCTTCTCCACTTTCTTTCCACTGATATCCCCACTATCATAATGGGAGACTTTAACCTCCCCATTGACACACCCCACTCCGCTGCCACAAAACTCCTCTTGCTCTCCTCTTCCTTTGGCCTCTCCCAGTGGACCTCTGGAGCCACTCATAAAGATGGACACACTCTGGACCTCGTCCCCACCCGCCTCTGTCCACTATCTGACTTCTCTAACTCTCCACACCCTATATCTGACCACAACCTGCTTATCTTCACCACTATCTCCTCCCCACCAAGTACACCCCCGCAGGAACCTTCAAAAACTTAACCCTCGCACACTCTCTTGTATCTCTCTCTACCATATCCTCGTTAGATGACCCCGACACAGCCACCGCTTTCTACAACCACACAATCACCTCCACTCTTGACTCAGTCGCTCCTCTCACACACAACAGAACCCACAAAACAAACAGAGAACCCTGGCACACAAACTCCACCAAACAGCTGAGGCGAGCTTCCAGAATTGCCGAACGCCACTGGAAGAAAACCCGCTCCACCACTGACTTTGCCTCATACAAACTATCACTACACACATTTAAGTCCGCATTCGCCTCAGCCAAACAGGATTACTTCACCACTGTCATATCCTCCATGTCCCACAACCCAAGACAACTATTCAAAACCTTCAACTCGCTTCTCCGTCCACCAGTACCTCCTCCCCCATCTCTCATTTCAGCGGACGACTTTGCCACCCACTTTCTAAACAAGACCAACCTCATCAGAGAAAGCATCACTCCACTGTCCCCACCGCCCACACCCCTGCCTGCACAGTCCCCACCGCCAGCCCCCTCTACCACACAGTTCCCACACCCATCACCTTGCACTTCCCCCCAAACTTGTTTCTCCACTGTCACTCATGACAAGCTTTCCTCTCTACTCTCCAAATCCAACCTCACTACCTGTAACCTTGATCCACTCCCATGCCACCTCATCCCAGACCTCAGCCCTGTTATACTCCCAGCTCTCACCCATCTCTTCAACCTCTCACTAACCTCTGGCATCTTCCCTTCATCATTTAAACATGCTACCATCACACCCATCCTAAAGAAAGCATCTCTCGACCCCTCCTCTCTTTCCAACTATCGCCCCATCTCACTGCTTCCATTTGCTTCAAATCTCCTCGAACAACACGTCTACCTTCAACTGTCCTCCCATCTGTCCTCCAACTCTCTTCTTGACCCACTGCAATCTGGTTTCCGATCCCATCACTCTACAGAAACCGCCCTAACCAAGGTCACCAACGACCTAGTAACCGCTAAAGCCTCACGTCACTACTCTATCCTTCTCCTCTTAGACCTGTCCTCTGCCTTTGACACTGTTGACCATTCCCTCCTGCTACAAATCCTCTCATGCCTCAGCATCACGGACTCAGCCCTTTCCTGGATCTCCTCATACCTCACTGATTGGACATTCAGTGTCTCTCACTCTTGCACCACCTCCTCCCCCCGGCCTCTCTTGTCGGTGTCCCCCAAGGGTCAGTCCTGGGCCCACTACTCTTCTCTATCTACACTCTTGGTCTGGGACAGCTCATAGCATCACATGGCTTTCAATACCACCTGTATGCTGATGACACCCAACTTTACATCTCCGGCCCAGACATTAACGCTCTACTGTCCCGGATTCCAGACTGCCTATCATCCATATCCTCCTTCTTCTCCTCCCGTCTCCTAAAACTTAATGTAGAGAAAACTGAATTCATTATCTTCCCACCGTCCCACTCCATTCCTCCACCTGATCTCTCTATCATAGTCAATGGCTCCACACTCTCACCGATCCCGCAAGTCCGCTGCCTTGAGATAACACTTGACTCTGCTTTGTCCTTCAAACCCCACATCCAAACCCTTACCTCCACCTGCCGCCTCCACCTGAAAAACATCTCTCACATCCACTCATTCTTTAACCCTGTCACTACAAAAATGCTTGTCCATGCCCTCATCATCTCCCGCATAGACTACTGCAACATCCTTCTCTGTGGCCTCCTATCTAGAACTCTTGCTCCCCTTAAATCCATCCTCAACTCTGCTGCCCGTCTTATCCACCTCTCTCCTCGCTACTCCCCTGCCTCCCCCTCTGCCAATCCCTTCACTGGCTTCCGATTGCCCAGCGAATTCATTTCAAGTTACTAACCATGACCTACAAAGCTCTCCATAACCTCTCCCCTCCATACATCTCTGCTCTAATCTCCAGATACCTCCCCTCACACAATCTCCGCTCCTCACAGGACCTTCTCCTCTGCTCTCCCCTTATCAGCTCCTCACACAACCGTCTCCAAGACTTCTCTTGTGCCTCCCCCATACTCTGGAACTCACTGCCCCAACACATCGGACTCTCCCCAACTTTCACCAGCTTCAAAAGCAACCTGAAAATCCACTTCTTCAGGATAGCCTATGACCTAGAATAACCCTGCTGTCACTACACCCCACAAACATATCTGCCCCTCACCTTCTGTCTCTTTCCCCCTTCCTTGTAGATTGTAAGCCTTTGCGGGCAGGGTCCTCTCTCCCTGTGTACCTGTTGTTAGTCACAGATTGTCACTATTGTAAATGTTTGACTTATGTTATGTATGTAACCCCCCGAATGTACAGCGCCCTGGAATCAATGGTGCTATAAAATAATAATAATAATAATAATAATAATAATAATAATAATTGTAGTTCAGATAGGAATTCACTAAGTAGCTCTACTTTCCCCAAGTAAAATACTGATAATATGATTATTATCTGCAATCTCAGGAGCTTAAACATTCAGGTGCACATCCGGTTGACTAGATCTTCCAGCACATCACATGCGTTTTAGGATTATTGCAGTATGTGATGTTATCATTTAAAGGTGGTTTCATTTCATTGTCCCAGGAAAGGCTCATGCAACCTGAGGAGACACCATATAACAAATTCAGGTAGTGCCTAGAAGGGCCAATGGGTGCAGTGAGTGTTTATCTAGTTACTCAGCTGGAAGCAGAGATGGATAATGTTCGTGTTTTGCACAGTAAACAACATTTCAATCTCAAAAGCAGAAGCAAATGTTTTATTAATATCCTCACTAATCAATGACTTCATCTGTCCAGGTTTGGTCTGTACATCGATTCAGGCTATTTACTTCTTCAAATGTCTATATTTTCTATAAACACTTTTAACTTTCTCAAACATTTGCGCAGTTTCCACGTGTGCGTCTACGGAGTTCCGCTGCACCGACGGGACCTGTGTGACTAAATCGGCACAATGCAACCAGATGATTGACTGCTCCGACGCTTCAGATGAAAAGAACTGCAGTAAGAGTTTCATGTGAAAGTCATTTGAAAATCTTCTCTAGGTTGATAGAATTTGCACATCAATGTAGCACCTTCACAGGAATGTTTCCTCCATTTTATTTATATTTATTCCATTGAATTCAAAATATTTCCTATATATTAACCAAACATTTCCGATAACCTTAAACAACTTTCCCCTCTCCATAGCTTTAAGGGCTCATGCACATGGAAAAACAACATACCTGGACCATATCTGGAAGCCCATAGAGTAAGATATGGTCCAAATTACAGCCCTGTAGTCACTTTGCGTGTAATATTAACCCTCACAGTATTGCTTCTATGGGAAAATGTCTTCCTAATACAGCACACAGTACAGCAAACCACTTTATTTTCTTAGCAATATTTATATGCATACGAGGGAACAGTTTGAATCCACAGGGAATATAGATGTTACAGATACTTGTATGGGCAAAGTAGTCAACTGATAAGCATGGAGGGGCTCTATTGCCAGTTGTATCATAAAATGGCCTTTAAGAGAAAATGATCATATGAAGGTAGCATAGTTTAACTTGACTATATAACAGGATTTTGAGATATGCCTTGCATGGTGGCCCAGTGTTTAGCACTGTCCCCTTGCAGAGCTGCGGTCCTGGATTCAATTCCCACAAAGGGCAACATTTGCAAGGAGTTTGTATGTTCCCCTTATGTTTACATGGCTTTCCCCTGGTTTTCTCCACACTCCAAAAAGATATAAATAGGTTAATCTGGAACTTAGACTGTGAGCCCCACTTCTTGACCCTATATATCACAGAGCTCCTCTCCCTTCCTCTATCATATAACTCCATGTATCACAGAGCTCAGCTCCTCTCTTCTATCTTATAACCCTATATATCACAGAGCTCAGCTCCTCTCTATCTTATAACCCTATATATCACAGAGCTCAGCTACTCTCCCTCTATCATATAACACTATATATCACAGAGCTCAGCTCCTCTTCCTCTATCATATAACACTATATATCACAGAGCTCAGCTCCTCTTCCTCTATCATATAACCCTATATATCACAGAGTTCAGCTTCTCTCCTCTATCATATAACCCTATATATCACAGAGCTCAGTCCTCTCCTCTGTCATATAACCCTATATATCACAGAGCTCAGATTCTCTCCTCTGTCAAATAACCCTATATATCACAGAGCTCAGATTCTCTCCTCTATCATATAACACTATATATCACAGAGCTCAGCTCCTCTCTGCTATCTTATAACCCTATATATCACAGTGCTCAGCTCCTCTCTATCTTATATCCCTATATATCACAGAGCTCAGCTCCTCTCCCTCTATCATATAACACTATATATCACAGAGCTCAGCTCCTCTCCTCTATCATATAACCCTATATATCGCAGAGCTCAGCTCCTCTTCCTCTATCATATAACACTATATATCACAGAGCTCAGCTCCTATTCCTCTATCATATAACCCTGTATATCACAGAGCTCAGCTTCTCTCCTCTATCATATAACCCTATATATCACAGAGCTCAGCTCCTCTCCTCTGTCATATAACCCTATATATCACAGAGCTCAGATTCTCTCCTCTGTCAAATACCCCTATATATCACAGAGCTCAGATTCTCTCCTCTATCAAATAACCCTATATATCACAGAGCTCAGCTTCTCTCCTCTATCATATAACCCTATATATCACAGAGCTCAGCTTCTCTCCTCTATCATATAACCCTATATATCACAGCTCTCAGCTTCTCTCCCACTATCATATAACCCAAAATATCACAGAGCTCAGCTCCTCTCTATCTTATAACCCTATATATCACAGAGCTCAGCTTTTCTCCCTCTATCATATAACCTATATATCACAGAGCTCAGCTTCTCTCCTCTATCATATAACCCTATATATCACAGAGCTCAGCTCCTCTCCACTATCACACCCTGGGACCGCATAAACCATCTGATAAGTTCGAAAGGATTTCCATGATAGGTTAAAGGGGTTTTGCCACAATGTAATGTTGACGTGGGATCCTCCAAAATGGGTATTTAATCACTTTTCTAAATATATGTGATTACAAAAAGTGAAGCCTCTGAGAGCTACAGCCTTAATCAGATGCCCTTAGTTTCCTGAAAGTTTACATTAGACACGACCAGGACACTGACAGGAGCTGATCTGGCCACGCTTGCGTGTTTGCACTTCTTATCTGATGACAGGGAACATGAATGAGCTTGCAAGGGGCTGGGGGGAAAAGTGCAGTGTATGAGGCTGTCTGCTGTATAGAGAATCCACTGGTTGTAATGTTATTATTTGAGTAAACATTAGAGACACTCCCTGTTTCATGGCTCTGCTCAACCCCCTCCCTCTGCAGCCGTTCATGCCTTGTTTATCTTCTCTCCTGAGCAGATAATAGGTAAGGAACTTCACTTCTTGGCAAAACCCCTTTAACTTTAATTCCAGAAACCATTTTATATCCACAAAGGTCTACCAGTAATATAACGTTCTGGGAAATGTCAGCATCTTCCTTGTACTTGGAGACCTTCCATCCGTATTTCAAGTATCTACCAAAAAGTATGGCCACCTCAGTTTCCCCAATATGAGTCCTATCCATGCAGTGTTTTTTTACATACTCTTGGATTCTCCTAATTTTTCATAACATTAAATAACATTAAATGAGTTTTCAATGGACGCTGATGGTCATTTAACAAAAGTTATGTCTATTACCCTTCAGACAATACTGACTGCTCTCATTACTACAAACTTGGAGTGAAAAAGACTGGATTTATACCGTGTAATTCCACCTCCCTGTGCATCCTGCCAGAATGGATCTGCGACGGCGCAAACGACTGCGGGGACTATTCCGATGAATTAAAATGCCCAGGTAATTTCCCATTTCTGCTGATGTATCTACTTGGCTTTGTGTCATGGTAATATTACAGCATAATAAAATGCTGCATTTATAAAGATGTGGAATTAGCAGACATTCAGTGGAGCCCTGCCATCCCCTAACACACAATCCAAGCAACGTCTCATTGTTGTAGCCAATTTCTAGACGTTCTTGTCCGTGCACTATAAATTCATGAGCATCAAATGTCATTACAGAGAATGTGTGATTGTTCCATTGGAAGACATTTCTTTTCTACAGGAAGAAAAGATTCTTAGTTGCTGAAAAGAAGAATCTCAGGGTGTCTGACATGTGGAACATGCACAATATACCATGCATGCTTCACCTCTGAGCCTCTATAGCTATAGACCTTTATCTGAACGTCAGTGGAGCGGAAACTAGAACATGTGGATTGTTCTGTGTTCTGCACAGTATCAGGAGTGTATTCATAATAAACAATATTACAGTACAGAATATCATATGGTATACAGCGACCAATGTGAACAAGAGGAGGTGCAGTATAAAGGAAGGACAGCACAGCAGCCTGGGTACATAGTGAGAATGAAACGGATTTGGCAGCAGTTTTATCTATCTGTCTGTCTATCTTAGAATTTAAATTTGTATTTAAGAATAAATAATCAATTCTATCTATCTATCTATCTATCTATCTATCTATCTATCTATCTCCTATCTATCTATCTATCTATCTATCTATCTCCTATCTATCTATCTATCTATCTATCTATCTATCTATCTATCTATCTACTATCTATCTATCTCCTATCTATCTATCTATCTATCTATCTATCTATCTATCTCATATCTATCTATCTATCTATCTATCTATCCCATATCTATCTATCTATCTATCTATCTATCTATCTATCTATCTATCTATCTATCTATCCCATATCTATCTATCTATCTATCTATCTCATATCTATCTATCTATCTATCTATCTATCTATCTCATATCTATCTATCTATCTATCTATCTATCTATCTCATATCTATCTATCTATCTATCTATCTATCTATCTATGTACTATCTGTCTGTCTATCTCATATTTATGTATGTATACATTTTCTAACTCATCTCTATCTATTTGTATCAATTGATTTATCTATTTATATATCTATCTGCATCATAATTAAAATGATCACTTTAATATATATATATATATATATATATATATATATATATATTATATATATATATATATATATATATATATATATAATATATATATATATATTTATATATATATTATATATATATATATGTCATTTCTGTTTTATCTATCCATCTATCTATCTCATATCTATCTATCTATTTATCTTTTATATTTTTCTATCTATCACATATCTATATACGCATTTTTTTCAATTAATTTATCTATTTATGAAACTATATAAATCATGATTTATTTTTATTTTGAAATATATTGATTCTATCTTTCTATCTATCTATCTATCTATTGATCTATCCCATATCTATCTAGTTTATATCTATCTATCTATCAATCTATTTATCTATTTTTCTATCTGTCTTTCTGTCTATCTATCTATCTTAGAATTTGAATTTATATTTAAGAATATATCATCAATTCTCTTTCTTTCTTTCTTTCTTTCTTTCTTTCTTTCTTCTACTATCTGTCTATATGTCTATCTCATATTTATGTATGTAAACATTTTCTACTTCATATCTATTTGTATCACTTGATTTATCTACTTATATATCTATATCATAATCTAAATTTTAGTTTAATATATATAATTTATGTTTTATCTATCTATCTATCTATCTATCTATCTATCTATCTATCTCATATCTATCTATCTATCTATCTATCTATCTCTCTATCTCTCGTCCTATCTAAGGATGTACCAGGGTTCAGCTTTACTATGATACCTGCTCTCTCATTAGGACATCAGGGATGGTTTCCTTCAGTGTTTTCATTATCATTAGTGTCTATTTTTCTATGAAAGGTTTAGTAGAGTCAGAGATTACTGCATGAATGGAAGGTGACTGCACGTATATGACGGTGTTATATAAACCTTGCTGAAGACAGATTTCAAGGCTATTTTTCGTCTCGTTTTGTCCAGCAAAAAAGCAACAAAAATGTGAAGAAAATTACTTTTCCTGTCGCAGTGGGAGGTGCATTTTGAATACATGGGTTTGTGATGGACAGAAGGACTGTGAGGATGGCACCGATGAACTGCACTGTGGTGAGTATGGGGAATCAAACTCAGGTGTGATCTGTTTGTTGGGCAAGGAAATACATTAGCCTGTGCCCTAGGTCAATGCTCCGTGACCTTGTTGCATTAGAATTTGTCCAGTTGTTTATCCTTTCATTGGATGGTTCCTGCAAACAGCAGCAGAGACCTCAGCTTCCTGGACGTGGACGACCTTGAAAGTTTCTAGATGCAACTTATTATCTTCCATCAGGTACTTCGTGTTCATGGAGTCAGTTTGCCTGCACCAAAAACAAGTGCATATCGAAGCAGTGGATGTGCGATGGAGAGGATGATTGTGGGGACGGATCCGACGAAAGTGATGATGTCTGTGGTAGGTTTTTCTAACTAATTAGTTCTTAAATGCAACTTGGCCAATCAGCCATCCAGTTTAATGCACAGTGTATAATTTATAGCAGAGATAGCTGTCTGATATCATGAACATCCTATCAAAATTACAGGACAGTGACTCCATAGGAAAACCAAGTATAGCCAAAGCAGTTTGGATGAACCACATTAATTAGCCTTAAACATATAAGGAAAGGTAAATTAATGCCTATTATCAAATACATTACTGTTCTGATTTTGCTTCCTTTCATAGTTAGAACAGCTCTTATAACCTGCTTGTGCACACAAGCTTCCCTAGATTACCGACCACCTCTATCTGCTCTAGCAGTGGCCAGAATGGTGATGTCACTCCATGCAGTGTCTTAACAGCAGCACAGGAGTTTATAGTTTTTTTTACTGGTCAACTTTAACTCTTTAGAGCTCTGTAGGCTTCTGCCCTGATGTTAAAGCCCCTTCCATCACCAATGTCCCTCTAACAGGCTCAGCTAGGAATAGCAGAGCTGAAATGTCAGTTACTGCTGTAGTCAGATAAGCAGAGTAGCCCTTTCTCAGATTAATCGCGGTACCTGTTCACACCGGTTCATATAATGGGATCTTCACTCCCACATCAATGTAACACTTCATAAATGGTTGAACCGATTCAATTGAAACATAATTTCTTTAATAATCCTTCACTTAAAAAAGCAGCAGGACATTAACCTGTGATTTACAGTATGTCTACAGTATGCAAACGTAAAACAGGTACTCAGCCTTTAGTTCCAGCAATACGCGCCGTTCACTATCAGTCCATGGCGCCGCTCCCAAGGTAGATGAGCGAAAGAACGCCGACAACCGAGCTGGATAGAACTGACTCGTGGACATTTCGGTGATAGCTCCTCCCCTTCCTCAAGCACCCAGCCTGAGCAGGAAGTGGGAGCTTGAAGCTGCCAAACCACCCACAGCCTAAATAAGTGGGAGCCTGAAACTGGCTGTGAAGAGAAGGCCATGTGAGACAACATGGTAGAAAACTCTTAAAGTTTTAGCTCTGGTTGAAAGGAATGCAAAAAGACGCCATATACTAGAATTAGTAAAGATTTAGTGTGTCCTGAGCATTTCCACTGACCTGCATGGGGTCAATACATGGATGCAGCTCCATTTACAGCATTTAGTAATTGAGAGACATGATAGAACTTTCTGTGCCACGGTATCATAACGCAATAATTGTTAAGTTAAGCTTTGCTGCCTCCATATGACATACACAGCGCAGCCCTAATTCAATGCTGCATTACTGGAAGAGGCTTGATAATTAAATCTGTTTTCCGAAACATCTGTTAAGATGAATTGTGTCGTAGTCTCAGCGGAGACCCCCGGTAACTCACTGCTGTAATGTAACACCTCCACGACTTTTACTAGAAAACTGTATTAAGCTGCCGGCTATAAACAGGAAATAACATTTCTCTTTCTCTCTTCCACTTTTTTCCTTCTCTTGTCCCTTATTTCTCTCTTTTATTTCACTCTTATTCTCTTTTTCTCTGTATACATTGTTTTCCCTTCCATCTTCTTCCTGCCCCTCCTTCTTCCTATCTCCTTTCATCTCTCCCAACATTATATCTGTCATTATCCAACCCTTCAATCTTCTTTCCTCTCTTTCAGTCTCACTTTATCTCTATATCTTATCTTTTATTTTATTCTCATTCTCTCACTGCTGTTCTCTCTTCATCCTTTACTTTCACTTTTTTGCCCTTCCTCCTTGTATCTTTCTCCCATCTACTCATTTTTCCACAATATATCCCCCTCTTGTTATCTCTTTTATTTTTCATTTTTCTATTCATCATTATTTCCTTCTTTTTTCCTTCTTATTTCTTCCTTACTTTTTCCTTTTGTATCCCTCTTTCCCATGTGTCTTACAATTTTCTTCCCTCTTCCTCTTCTATCTTCCTCTGATCTATTTTATCTTCCACAATCTCTCCTTTTGTTTTCTCTTTTTCTCTAAAATGTTCTTCCTTCCTTTCTCCCATCTTTCCTAATATCCGTCTATCTTTCCTTCCTTTCTCTCTCTATTCTATCTTTCCTGCCTTATGTCACCATTCTTCTTTTTTCTTTTTAATCATTTTCCTCTGTCTCTCACACTTTTTTTCTGCTCTGTATCTGTTCTACTCTCTTTCATTCTCACTTCATATATCTTGTCCTTTTTTGACCTTCTTTCTCATCTTACTTTTAACTCAATTCCTTTCCCGTTTTTTTCACTATTTCCTTTTCTCTTTTAACCTTCTTCACACCAATTGTTTCTTCCTTTGTCTCTTTTGTATATATCTTTTACTCTCTTTTTTTAAAACATTTTTTTTATCTCTTGTACTTCCTTCGTCTTTTCCATCTTCCCTTCCTACAACCAATGCCATTTACATTTTTCCCTAACTCTTGTACTTTTACCATATTTCCTCTTCTATTCTTCTATTTTCCTTTTACCCATTTTCTCTTTCACTATCTTTTTATGTCTATTTCATTCCCATTTTCTATATATTTTTGTCCTAACTCCTTTCTTTGCTGCCTTTCATCCATTTGTCATTCCTTCCTTCATTCCTTCTTTCCCTCCTCTTCCTCCTCTCTTCCTCATGTCTCTCTTCATCGTTTCCCATTTTGACCATTACTCTTTATCTCTCCCTTTACTCTCATTCTTCCCTTCATCTGCTTCACTCTTCTTCCCCACTATCATGACTTAGGTTCTGTGACCTGTGCGTCTGATATGTTTAGCTGCCCTAATTCCCACGCTTGTGTTCCCTTCCATTGGCTGTGTGATGGAGAACGAGATTGTCCCAATGGTAGTGATGAACTCTCCACCGCTGGCTGTGGTAAGTCCAATAATTGATTATAAAAATTCTTAAAGGGCTTGCAAATCGGCTGTATTAGTACATTGATGTAAGGTCTGGATTTGTTAACCTGACCTCAAGAACTTTGGTCTTGGTTACTACATATAAACCATGGTAAAAATTACATTAATCATTTGTATTTCTAGCCAAAAACAGGATGGAAAAGAGGAGGCAACATTTCTAGTTCAGAAAAGTGGTTGTTAGTTTTGGATGATAAAAATCTTCACTGGTTTTCAAAATGCAAACTGTCTCAGACAAGATTCCCTAACTTGTGACATGGGTAAAAAAAGGAAATAGGTGATTTATTCCCACTCATTCAGCATTCTGTTCACCTTTTACTTCCATTAAAATGAGTATAAATCACCCCCACCACCATCCACGCACCTCAAACGCATGCTGCCACCACTTATCGAATACAGGTGATAAGTCCACAAAGCACGTCACAAGATTAAACACTATAAAATTCAATGGATTCTTCAGGGCATACAAGGACCAAACATATTGAAGTTTTAAAGGGGTTTTATCGTTACAAAGATCCTGTCTCAGATTATGGGGACAGTAAAAATAAGCACTTTTGTAATTGGGTTGCATTACCTCTGTCACTTGGTTTAGCAGATATAAGCTTCGCTGTAAATCTGTCTTCTATTTCTGCTGTTGCTGGTCAGAACGCCCTCTGGTTGATTCCCTAGACATGCCCCCTGCACTGTGATTGGCTGGCTGACATTTCATTCAGCCTGTTGGATATGCCCCTAGACAGGAAAGTCATGGCCACGCCCCTGCGCTGTGATTGGCTGCCTGCACACTCTGTGTTTACTCCCCTCTGAGCTGTTAAAATCGATAGTGAAACCAGAGTCTGCTGGCTCTATGTACATCTCAACTCTAGGGGGAAGGATGTGGGCAATTACTGCCTGTTTAAAGGCTTTTGCCAAGAGGTTGATTCACCTCCTCACAGGTTCAGTCATTAAGCTGCTACTTTGAAAAGAGGGCGTTCTGTTCCTCAGATCGAATGCAAGCCCCGCCTCCTTATGACGTCAACATCTGAAGTGAATAACCTAAGGATTCAACACTGTGTCTGGGTGAGCTGCTTGTGTAGTGCAGTGCATAGGTGATCAGCTTGGCAAGCCAGAGGTTTGGAGTTCAAACCCCATCGTTTTTTTTTTTTTGTTTTTTTTTTCTTTCATAAATTGTACACATATGTAAATATATGTGTAGACATCTAGAATTTTAAATATATACACACACAGAAAGCTCCCCTATATAGTGTCCCATCCTCACAGTCACACCAAGCACTTCCAACATATGTGATACAATGCATATACTCTCGGGGATGAGACATGATATAGGGGAGCTATGTATGTGTATATATATCAATATAGAGATTGACATATATGTTTTAGGTCTCTCTACATATGTGTAGAATTTAGGAGGGGGGGGGATATACCCTGTGAGGGGACTAGAACTCCAAACCCCTTCGTTGTAAAACCAACACTCTACCGCTACACCATCAGCCAAGTCAGTTACAGGCTGAGCAGGTTCTTCTCTCAAAGCTGATTTGCTTCTCCCCCCCCACTGTTTTCACTCATATCACTGACAGCAAGCAGAGATCTTTACTTGAAGCTGACATTTGTCCTTGTAGTTGAGTAAAGGTCTCTGCCTGTTGTCAATACAATTTGGTTGAATACCACTAGAACAGAAGTTAAAGCTACTGGCTTTCAGTGTGTAAACTAAGAGATATAATAGATATAATAGGTGCTTGCTGCAGCTTGTGGAGCCACAAGGCTGCAGACATAAGCATGCAGGAGGCTACAGAGCTGTTATATCCAGACAACCCTCTGCATCCCCTGCTTCAAACAAAATGATGATGTCACAGTTCTTCAGTGAGGGGAGACACGCCTCGTGGGAGGAGAGACACGCCTGCTGAGAGGAAGAACACGCCCCTGGATTTCAAACTCAATCTGAGAAAATTAGCAGAACAGCAAAGCAGCTCAAACGATAAATCCCCTTTAAGCTTTAATTAAATAGGTTCCATGAATATAAAAATGGACACAAAAATAGTCACAAAATAGTAAAAAAATACTTAAACACTTATGAGCTGTAGAAGATCTTGTGCTTCCTTGGGGTTAGGAAGAATAAAGGGACATGGCTCCGACTTAGACTGGTCCCCACTCTGTGACTCAATGTTAACATCATATCTTAAAGTCTCAGTCCTGGGCTCAGGTTTCGGAAAGTGACCATCAGTTTATTATGTCAATTTACTATTTGTGACTGAGTGGTGAAGTGATAAGAGGAGGAGGACCAGGGCTGTTAAATTTTTTGTGTTATTTAATATTCTCTTAACGGACAGTTTGGATAAACATATGTCCTTCTGCCCACCCTTCAAAGCTGCACAAACATCACCGTATTTTCTTCTAGAGATATAGTCTGTACATTTTGAGACATCCAGACATCTTAACTCTTCATTACACAAACTAATGGGAAAAGAGGAAGCACACATAACAACATAGCAAGCCATTCATACATAGATGTAGCAAATGTTAACTTATTACTGGTGTTGATCGAACCGTTCTAGAAAAGTTAAATTCTAGTAGAACTTCTCGAATTTTTAGAACTCGAACAGAACATTTTACTGTTCGTTCGAATAAAGTTCTAGTTCGACAAGCCATTTTCAGTTTTGTTTTCAGCGGCTTTCTGCACTTTTGGTGGCCACCCAATCACCTTTCTGCACTTTTGGCGGCCATCCAATCAGTGCAAAGCTCAGAGAAGTGTCGAAAACATCATAGCTGAGGTGTAGGGCTCTCATTGGCTGTTAAAATCACATGACCATGTTATATATATTTCACTGTCTTGCCTTGTGAACACCATTTTTAGCTCACTCTCTGTACTGTACAGACTGCTCTTAGTTAGTTAGATAGCATTTTTCTCTACATAGACAGCAATAGTTAGGGAGTTTGGTATTGCTGGCTGCATGTTTCCCACAACCAGAAGCTGTTATTTGGCGATATTTTCAGGCTCACATAATGCCTAACTCTCATATCCATGGATATATATTATACAGAGTGCTTGGATTTGCTAAATCATACTCGGTGTCCAAAAGTTCAGTTTTTGCAGCTTTGGGGGTTCAGTAATTTTCTAACACACCGTCTTCAAATCTCCTATGTGTCAAAGGGGCTTTTGGGCCCCCTCAGGATACAGGGCCCCGTAGCAGCTGCTATTGCTGCACCTCCTGTAGCTACGCCCCTGCTTGCAAGCTGTCCTCATCTTTTCAGTTAGCCTTTGAAAGGAATGAAGTATTGTAGCCTCTCAATTTTTTCTGTCCCTTTTAGAGCCAAATTTTCTTCACTAAATTGTTCCACGTATCCAGTTTACTGTTATGGGTGGTATTGCAGCTTCTCCTCACCTGTATAGGTATAAAAATTAACCTGAACATCTTCTTCCATTGACTTGAATGGGGTTCTAGTTCAAGTTCTAGTTCGAATAGAACCTCAAACTGAATTCACTAAAGTTTGGACATTTTACTGCTCGCTCATCACTTCTTATTACAATGTTATACAATGTTGTACAGCAAATTATTTTTGATTCACCAGTAATGTTAATATTTGCCACATCTGTATATATCATATATCATTTTCCTCAAATGTGTACATTATAATACTGGGAGATTTCAGCCCCAGCCCAAGGAACACCCATTTTGGGTTGAGGTGTTCATAAAATCAATCCCTTTGTGTCCTATTACCTGGGAGTCTCCTGAAAAAATAGGAGGATTGGCAAGTATGATATATATGAGCACGTTAGCCCCTTCAAAGCCCATGTACTCCATCTGTATAAATGGAGATGGTAGCAACCTTGAAAAGTCTTTAGCCATTGTCTTAAAATATAGGATAACTAGAGTGATTTAAGCACCACATGCTATAACACTGCGCCTTGAGGCTAATGCAAATGGCCATATTACCTCTCAAACTTTGAGTTGCATGGGGCCATAATATGACCTAGTAGAAGCCTATGAGGCTTTACTGCACTTGGTTTGCTTCTGATTCATGTACAGTTTAGCAGAAGGAAAATGTGTCATGCTCAATCGGGTACAGTATTATAGAACATTGCTTCTCTGGGAGAAGACGTCTGCAATACAATCACATTTGGATGCCATGTGCCTCCATTCAGGACAAATATTGGTGACTTTGTAGCATGCATTATTCCTTAGAAATAGTGCCCTGTTTGGTTTGACACTGGTTCAAATAATTTATTTTCTCTATCCCTTTCCCCAATGCTAACTCTAACCATAACCCTAAGTTAGTGTTGGGAAAATGTTTTTTTAGAGTTTTTTAGGGGTTAACTGAACTTTCACAGTGTTGCACCAGGCCTCTCATTTATAGCACTGTGATGTCACTTCCAGTGTCACTGTCCAACATCACTTCTGTTTTCTCAAGGTTACCCTTTTGTTATTAAAAAGTGTAAGTGGCGTAAGACATCAAGTTAGACTAGGTGTGTCACGTCTCACTTCACTTCTGATTCCCAAAATACAGGAGTAATGTAAAGGAACCGATAGTGGTGTTGAACATTGCCCTGGTAATGACATGAGGCCTAGTGTAATGCAAGACCCGTGTTACACAGAGAGGTAAGAAAAGCCCTAAAAGCTCCCAAAACCCTTTCCCTAATACTAAGCCCAACGTAGAGCCAAAATTGGATGTGGGCTGATCTGAATTGAACGACTTAAATTTGAGTCCAATTTGACATTAACCCTAAGAACAAGATTACTTATAAATAACAATGTAGAGCTGAACATTTCATAGAGTTTACTCTAAGGCCATGTTCACACGGCTTATTTTGACGTGGTTTTGAACGAGGTTTTCGGCGCGTTTCTTTGCTCAAAACCTTGTCCAAAACGCTTCCAAAACGCCCCCAGTTTATTTCATTGATTCCTATGTAAAACCTCGTTGTAGTTCACACACGACGAGGTTTTTACACGCTTCTTTGGAATCGCTGAAAAAGAAGTGTCATGTCAATTCTTGAAGCGTGTTTTAGGCACGTTTTTTGGCACGATTTTTGTCATGGCTATTAATTTGTATGGGTGAAAACCTTGTCAAAAACCTCATACAAAACCTCATCCAAAACCTCGCCAAGAAACGGCTCTAAAACTTCTTTTGAAGAAGCGTGTTTCAGGCGTGGTTTTGGGCGAAGTTTTGGAAGTGGAAATGCACCAAAAACCTCGTCCAAAACCACATCAAAATAAGCTGTGTGAACATACTCTAAGACTTCACCATAGGTATAAGAGATAACCAAGACCGATGGTATCATATGCAGAACACCATGTTTCACATTGCGCTATTTGGAATCCATTATGGCCTCTAGTAGATGATTTGCTTACAAGATTTGTCTTTGCACAGATACAGATATACAGTAGTTGTAGCTCAAAGTCTCTGTGTTTTGCAGCAGATCCAGTGTAGAAGTTGTGTGTGGTCATTTCCATGTTTCAGATGTTAGACATGTTTGAGTGACAGCCTGTGAAATGATACCGTATTGAGTGGATGTGTAATCTGAAAGCACCTTCACGGCTGTAGTCTCTTGCAGTAATGAAATGAAACACACTTGACTTCAAATGTGAAATGCATGTGGCTGTCTACTGATTAATCTCAGGATGAATGTCCCTGCATGAGGGGATGGGAATATTGTTATATGTCCTGGCTGGCTTCACTATCACAGTTCAGTTAGTCAAACAATCCGGCTGCAGTGATGAGATAACACATAACGTTAACCCCATTTAACATGTCTACTTTCTAATTTCCCAGGCTGCTGTCCATAGGGCTTTTTAGTTAGAGCAGTTTTAGACAGCTATATGAGCAGATGATCCCTATGACATAAGTCTGGTGCAGAAGAAGCGAAGGTAGTCTGAGTGTAGCATTTGTAATATGGATGCTATGAACTAGAAAGGTAAAGATTTACATGAACTTGACAAAATCATGCATGGCATCCCTCTCTTATTAATGTTTTCCTCCAGTCCATTACCAATATGCAAATGTGTCCTTCCTTACTTTTCCTTAACATATCTTGAGCTTTTTGCATCAAAAGGACCAGCCTTTAAAAAAAAACAAACAAAAAAAACATGATTTCCTGATACTCTGTCGGGAGTTGTTTATGGGACGTTTGTGTACAACAATCACTGAAAAACTAACCTTTTATAAAACATAATATTTATTTGGTATCCCATGAAAATACTCCTCTGAGTCATAACAATTAATAATGACATAAATATAACAAACAGTTTTTTTTCACCATAAACAAACACAAATCCAGAACAGGGTGAAATAAAATAAAAGCTTACCAGACCTCGGCTCTTAAATTAGTAACTCACTCAAAAATTTGTAATGAATACTTTGCAATATACATCTGTAAATCCAAATAGGCAGTATATATGTTTTCACTCACCTTCTCTTCAATTTCACAGATTGAGTGTTCTCCAATTTTCATTCCAGAGCCCTATATCTTGCTGCAGGAGTCTTTCAGGTTTCTTACAGGGATTGCATTCTGTACTGAGGGGCAACGACTTTTTCTTAATTTAACTCAAAATATGTATGTTTTACCCTGATACACATTATTAAATCCCTGAGCGGGGTATCTGCCCCGAAAAGGATGACTCTGCAGACTTTAGCCTGTTATTTCCCTGGAGTTTTCCCTAACCACCTCATTATACTCACTCGATGTGGGGATAAAATCTCCAGTGAATTACATTTAAACCCTTGACAGGTATGTTATCTTACCCATACGCGGTTCATCCTATAACAAGGACTCCTCAATGGGCTATATTATATAATTTGAGTATCATAAATCGTCCACCATATTTAGTATCCAGTGCAGCGGTGCCAACTGATACAACTGACCAGGTTATATAATGTCATAAAAGACCTAAATCTATCCCTTCATTAATCAATTCTCATTGATTGGTGACACAGTTTAAAGAACAAACCTTATCCTACAAATATCCATTTTCCTGCTCTTACGTTATCTCCTCAAGTCATCTGGTGTGTGCCCATTGAAACGCATACTTGACGTATGTTGCAAATGAAATACGCCTGTCCGAAAAGTATACTAAATCCGGATTGCCTCACACATTATTTTTGAACTCCTGGACTTTACCACGCATGTCTGGAAGTATCCTTTGAAACGCATAGGTCTTTCCTGCATTCCACATACCCCACAAACATCCGGAAATGAGTCTCTTAACCCATTGCCTATGCGTCTATCCGGAAGTATTTTTGGAACGCAGAGCACTATGTGGAACGAAAGGGGCGCTCTGATTGGTTGCTACTGGCAACAAATAGAGTTTTAGACTTAGATGGTTTTCATACATGTGGCCCTAAAAGCTCAAAGTCCTACCTCCAATTACCTGTGAGATTCAAATTATTGATTAGTTTAAGTTTCATCCTAGAGGAGAGGAAACTTTTACCTTCTGGGACCCCACCTGGATGGGAACAGACAGAAGCCATAGCCGTTGGTGTGGACATAACAAAGTCTCACAGGTCATGGCCCTCAGAGTCCTCTTTTTATTTACAAAAACCTGGGGTACTCCCCTGACATGCTAAAACCAATGAAACATTATTTAACTTATTTGTATAGACAAAATGTTACTGCCCAATCAGATTCATATTTGGCAAAACTTACTTATTTAGTAAAAGGATATTTTTGTGTAAAACCCATCACATGATTCTTAGCTAAGCTCTTAAAAAAGTGAACTTTGTCCATCGAGTTGCTTACGGTTACAGCAATGTCACTTGCATATTAAACCACAGACTAAAATATCCTTTATAGAACCAGATCTAAAAGGTACAGTTTTATGATTCATTTCATCATCCTTTAGCAAAATATATTTTCTTTTAATCAAAGTCTTCTGAACCAAATATAAGAAATAGGAGATGGCTGTACGTTGGGAAAAAATTATATTTAAATAATGGCAACTTCCACACAAATGGTTAAAAAGTAAATACATAAGGAAATAATAGAAAATTGTCTGAAACCACTACAGCTTTGTGGCCACCCTATTACTTATTATTGTTTATTAAGTAATGTTATATATCAGCTATATTATAGACTGTCTTTTTTTACTTTTTTTTCTTGCTTTTACACCAAGCAGTATTTTGTTCTCTTATAGTAACCTTAGTGTAACCTTTACATTATTGCTTTATATATACTACTTATAGGCCTGGTGCTTTTTATCTATGTATATTATGTACCTAAACAAAGGCACATTATACTCACACTTAACGATGTTTATCAGTATCAAGGTCAGCCATGAAAGTGTACATCTGTTTATTCTAATTCATTGCATTTAATGGAAAAGCATAATTATAGCAAAGGTATTAATTTAATATGAAGATTATACACCCAAGGTATTTTAAGTTTTTTTCTCAAGGTTTATGTATAGGAGAATCACAGTGATATAGATGCGTCTTGTTCTGTGATTCCACTCGTGCTACATATTCATATCAGTGCTGACATGTAGGAAAATACATAGGAATTTAATAAATGATGTTAGATCATTTAGTTTTGCTATGCTGTCTTCCCAGTGTACACAATAACAACAGATGATATAAGTGACAATGGCAGACGTTGGGGAAGGTCATAGACATGGATATTATAGTCACTTAGTCGCTGCGCTATTTACAATGTTATTTACATTTCATTACTTTTAGTGCTCTAAAATGCATACAACTCAATACACGGGATAATTAACAGTCATTTGGTAGCATAATGCTCATTTCCATTTCAAACTTGAGGTGCATTTGTTTAAAAGTACACAATTACCCAAATGTCTAAGCACATGTAATGCAAGAAAATGAACACATTATTACTATGTACTTATAATTTTTTTTATAAATATAATGGAAAAATGTGAATAATTTAATTGTTTACTGTTTATGGAAACTTTTGGTAACAAAATATAAGTAATGATTACTTGCATGGCGCTAGCTAGATAGCTAGACGGACAGACAGACAGACGGACAGACAGACAGACGGACGGACGGACGGACGGACGGACTGACGGACTGACGGACGGACGGACTGACGGACTGACTGACTGACGGACTGACTGACGGACTGACTGACGGACTGACTGACGGACTGACTGACTGACGGACTGACGAACTGACTGACGGACTGACTGACTGACGGACTGACTGACGGACTGACTGACTGACTAACTGACGGACTGACTGACGGACAAATAGATAGATAGATAGATAGAAAGTGAGAAAGAAAGAAAGAAAGAAAGGAAGGAACAAAGAGCTTTATGCTAGCCAATATCTTTATCATCTCTTCCCTAGAATACTGCAACATCTTTCTCTCTGGTTTCCCATCTTACACTCTTGTTCCACTCCAATCCACCCTCAGCTCTGCTGTCTGCTATATCCACCTTTTTCCTTCAATCCTCCTTTGCTTCTCCCTCTGCCAATCTCTTTATTGGCCATCGATCAGCAAGCAAAATCATTTCAAACTACTAACCACAAGATCAGGGATGTAACTAGAGAAGTCTGGGCCTCATAGCAAACTTTTGGTTGCCACCCTCCCCTGACCACGAACATTTAGGGAGGCAGCAGTTAGACCCCAGGTAAGTAGGTAGGTAGACAGGTCTGAGGTAGGTAAGTAAGCTACAAGTGGGCAAGTATGTAGATTTGGCCCTAGGTTTTCAGTAGTTAGGCTCCAGTTAGGTAGATAAGTAACTAGGTAGGGAGGCTGTAGGTGAGCCCCAGCTATCAAGGTAGATAGATAAGCCCAGGTAGCTAAATAGGTAGGATGTAGGTGGGCCCCAGGTAGGTAGGCTGTAGGTGGGCCTCGAGGTAGGTAGGTAGCTAGAAAGGTAAGCTGTAGGTAGGAACCAGGTAGCTAGGTAAGTAGGCTGTAGGTAGAAACCAGGTAGCTAGGTAGTTCATCTGTAGATGGGCCCCATGTAGGTAGGTAGTCCGTAGATGGGTCCCAGGTAGGTAGGCTGTAGGTGGGCCCCATGTAGGTAGGTAGTCCGTAGGTGGATCCCAGGTAGGTAGGCTGTAGGTGTACCCCATGTAGGTAGGTAGTCCGTAGGTGGGTCCCAGGTAGGTAGGCTGTAGGTAGGCTCTAGGTAGGTATGCTGCAGGTGGGCGTTGAGGTAGGTAGCTAGTAAGGTAAGCTATAGGTAGGAACCAGGTAGCTAGGTAGGTAGGCTGTAGGTGGGCTCCGTGTAGGTAGGTAGACCGTAGGTGGGTCCCAGGTAGGTAGGCTGTAGGTAGGCTCTAGGTAGGTAGGCTGCTGGTGGGCTTTGAGGTAGGTAGCTAGGAAGGTAAGCTATAGGTAGGAACCAAGTAGCTACGTAGGTTGGCTGTAGGTGAGCCCCGTGTAGGTAGGTAGGATGTAGGTGGACCCCAGGCAGCTAGGTAGCTAGACTGTAGATGGGCCTCAAATAGGTAGGTAGTTAGATGGTCCGATTAGAAAAAAAATAAATGAATTTACCTCTCCAAGTGCAGCCCAGTGTATGACAAGATTTGGCGCTCTTCTCTGCCAGGGGCTTTAACACTGAATTAACACTAAATTTAGAAATTTGATCATTATTAGGGTTCACACATGGCCTTGAAGAGCCCTAAGTATTGATGCTAGGAGCAGGATTGTCATCTGCTCATTATCTTTTACATAAGACTACATAAATAGATGTGACTGTACCTCCTGTACATAGAACTTATACTGTACCCCTTCAAAGACACAGTTGGCCCCAGCATGAATCAAATGGTAAAATCGCTGCTTCTCCTTCCTGGAGTGGGTATCTATCTCCATCCATTAAACTGCGCTATATACCAGCATGAGACCAGTTTGACACACTTCAGACATAATTCATGGAGTTGATAAATTTCCCCTGACTAAAGCAACTTTGGAGAGAGGAAAAAAAGGCAAATCTTTAAAGATGGCATTCCAGAGGTCTCCTGGAGAAGTTACGTCCTGGCCGGCAGTGGAAGTGTCTTGTTCTAGTTTTTTTTCTATTCGAAAATCCTTCTTAAAGATTTTATTAGAGACAGAAAAAAGAGTAACAATCCCGCTGACAAAAGTGTAAAATTGTGTTTCTTTGAAAAATGATATAGTTTCTTAGTGACTCAAAAGTCAAAGTACTATATACCCTACTGACAAGGTGGCCATTCATTTTATTTCATTTCAACCTATACATCATTCGAGACTGGACTGTGTCTTTAAGAAACGTTTCCATTAACTGTTATAAGCAGGCCCCCAATTTGAGAGACAAACTTACTGTATAAAAGCGGATATTGGAAGTTTGAGGACTGGAATTAAACAATAATTTTTGCAGGCACCCAAGATGGGTACATTCCCGTGTTTATGGTGTTCACAGGGCTCTAACATGGTTAAAGACAGTGCAGTCGTACATACAAGAACAGGAACCCATTATGACATCAACGGTTTTTACACCTGTGAATTGTCATATGTGGTTTACATGTTCTAGTGTCTTTGTGGTCTTGTCTACATAGGCATGACCATTCAGAAAGTTGGAGATAGGATAGCAAAATACAAGTCCACAATAATATGTCAGAGTATTCTGTTACCTATCCCTAGATAAAACTCCCTTTGTTGCCCATAGCAACCAATCAGAGCTCATATCAACCAATTAGAGCACCCCTCTCATTTCATATAGTGCTCTGGAAACATAAAAGTTGAGCTCAGATTGGTTGCTATGGGCAAAAAAGTGTGTTTTAGACATAGACAGTTTTCATACATGTGGTCCAATGTCTCCGAACTCTGCTTCCAGGTTTTGAATCATCTGCCAAGAACTAGGAGAGGAGGCATAGATAGATAGATATGATAGATAGATAGATAGATAGATAGATAGATAGATAGATAGATAGATAGATAGATAAATAGATAGAGATAATTACGATAGATAGATAGATAGATAGATAGATAAAGATAGATAGATAGATATAGATAGATAGATAGATTAGATATAGATAGATAGAAAATTAGATAGATAGATAGATAGATATGAATAATAGATAGATATATGAGATAGATAGATAGATAAAAGATAGATAGATATTAGAATAGATGATAGATAGATAGATATGATAGATAGATAGATATGGAAGATAATATGAGATAGAAATAGATAGATAGAATAAAATAGATAGATAGATGATTGAAGATAGATAGATAGAATAGATAGATAATAGAAAATGATAGATAGATATTAGAAAATTAGAAAATATATATAGATATAGATAGGATAGATAGAAATAGATAGATAATATAGATAGATAGATAGATAGATAGATAGATAGATAAAAGAAAATGTGAGATGATAGATATAGTAAAAAAATATAGATATGGATAGATAATAGATATGATAGATAGATAGGATAATAGATAGATAGATAGATAGATAGATAGATAGATATAGATAGATAGATAGATAGATAGATATGATATAGATAGATAGATAATGAGTAGATAGATATAGAAGTTAGATAGAAAAAGATGGAGTAGATAGATAGAGATAGATATGAGAGAAGATAGACATTAGATAGATAGATGGATAGATAGATAGAGATAGATAGATAGATAGATAGATAGATAGATATAGGAGAGATAGATAGATAGATAGATAGATAGATAATAGAAAATGGATAGATAATGATAGATAGATAGATATGAGATAGATAGATAGATATATATAGATAGATAGATAGATAGATAGATATAGATAGATAGATAGATAGATAGAGATAGATAGATATAGATAAAATAGATAGATAGATAGATATGAGATAGATAGATAGGATAGATATTTGGGATAGATAGATATGTAGATAGATATTTGATAGATAGATAGATAGATAGATAGATAGATAGATAGATAGATAGATAGATAGATCTGCCTATGTAAGTTTACTTACTCCTATATTTATCATAGTCTTCTCACTTTGATCACCCCACAAGGTACTGGCCTGTGTGGTACACATATACTGTAACCTGCTTAGTCCAGATTTTGACTGTTGAACGATGAATCTGATTTGCAGCCATGCTTTATTTTTATTTTCTTCATATATTTCCAGCTCCTGTTACTACCTGTGATGAAAATGCTTTTATGTGCAACAACAAAATATGCATCCCTAAGCAGTTCCTATGTGACCACGATGACGACTGCGGTGATGGCTCTGATGAATCTTTAGAATGTGGTAAGTAATTTTCAAGCAATTCGGATAAAATATGTATAAGTAATGAAAGAAATTTGCTTCTTGGTTCATGTTGGAGGTTAAAAAGGTAAATTAAAATGCATATTCCGTTCACCGAGATGGGACATGCACAAGTTTATGACCAGCAAACTTTTTAGGGGATTTTATATACATAGAACACACTTAAAGGGGTTCTGCACAAGAAGTCATACAATGTTAATAGGATCTTAGCCCACCTATGTCTCCCATTGAAGAGACCCAATGGTAAATGGAGATACATTTTCAGGCAGTGATCCATGGGAAAAAAGTATGCAAATTAGCTCTTCTGCAGAAAACAAAAACAAAAAACACACACTATCCAAATCAGGATATAGTCACCAAGAGCCAACTGTTTTGTGGTTCTTGCTCCTCATCAGGACAAACCAGGATATTTTTTTGGCTAAAACAGATGCCAAAAGGGGGTTTTTCCCCTAAACTACTTTTTGAGTCATCTTACCTTACTCTTTTTTTTTGTTGCTCATTTTTTTTTTTGAATTTTGGGGGGCGTGTTTAGCTGCCCTTCAAACTGGCCTGAAGGGGTTGATTGGGGAAATCGGGTCTGGTACTATAGTGACCACACTGGGCGGGCTTATTAGGAGAGATCGAACAGGTCTGTACCCCTAAAAGAAACCCAGGTTTCCCAGCCTATCGGGAGAGTTTTAACAGGTCGGGTTACCCTATGGGCGTCCCAGTGTGGCAGCCTATCAGGAGAAAATTTCAAAACGGGTTTCCGGTAGCTATAGCGACCAGGGGCGGGCCCACCCCAAATCAGGAAGTTTCAAACGGGTTTCCTGTAGCTATAGCGACCTGGGGAGCTGATGCACCCCAAATACAAGAGGGGATATCTAGGAAAATAGGTGGGGAAAATTTTTTTAAGGGACACTTATTCCCCAAAGGGTGACTTTTTTTTTGCAAATCTTTAACATAAAAAGCAGCGATCCTTGTAATGAGACAACCCCTTTAAATGTAGCTTGGGGGATTAGTATTAGATAGGTCTTTTTTTCTTGAGATAATTTTTAACCTACGGGTTTTTCTATTTTTTTAAGCTTTTGCATAAAAATGAGTCTCCATGCACCAGCACTGGATCTCTGAAAGGGGGGGCCCCTCAAATCCCCAAAAAACCCTGAGTACTTTTTAAGGATCCTCCACCCAAACTAAACCCCGGAGATAAAGGGCCCGGACCCCCCAAACGCTGCAAAACAAATGGGGGGAGATTTTGAAGGAGAGCTAATTTGCTGCCTATGATTATTATTATAGAAACGGGTCACCCCAAAATCAGTGGAAACCCATCCCTTTGGGGCAAAACCCCTTCTGTCCCCAAAAAAGAAAAAGTAAATTCGTGTAGGGCCTTAAGCAAACACAGCGGGACCAAACAGTCGGTAAAAGGGAGAGGTGAAAAGAAAAAAAGCAGTGAAGTGACAATGACATTTGCTTGATGGGTGTAGATACATTATAAGGCGGGAGGGGAGGGGTATAAAAGTGTGGGCTATACAGCTTCATTTTCGAACCCAAAGGGGTAGGAATTCCCCGACCCGAGCTTTTTCCTACCCACAATTATTGCACTTTTTACAACAAAGACATTTCGTTCGGCTTTAGTGCAGGAGATTGACAGCTCATAATATCTCCGGGTCCGGTGAATGATCGAGTATCAGTCGCTTTTTGGGTTTTGGGGATTGGGGGTTTTATTTTTGCTTTTAAAAAATCCTCCGGGATTGCCCTTTTAATCCCCTTTTGGGTCATCGGGGATGGAATATTTGGATTTCGGTTTAAGTTGAACGTCACATTTCCACTTTTTCCCTCGTTCTTAATCATCCGTGGATCAGCTTTCAGCCAGAGCTCAGACTGTTTTGTAGATTTTGTAACATAATTTTTTTTTTTACAGTTGATTATGAATTGTAATAGACTTCTGTACTATTCTCTTTAATACTCATTTTTATTGTGTTTTTGGCCCTCCCGGGCCAAGGCCCCCTTTGGGGATTTCATTTGGGGCTGATGGACCCTGCTTGCTGAATTTCCGGGGCCCGGGTCCCGATGGGGATTTTTGGTTTTGCCCCAAAATGGTCAGAGGGGAAGCCCCCCAACAATTTCAAAAGGGTCCCCTGAATACGGGTTTAGGTGGCCTAAGAGTACTAAACGCCCCCCCTGTTAGGGAACGGAATGGGGGAACTTTTGGGTTTGTTTTTAAAGTTAAAATTTGTATGTAGATGGAACGGGTAGATTAATTAAATGAAATTTCCAGCACAAAATTTTTTTTTTTTTTATTTTTGGATAGGGGCGGGGAAAGGGGTTTTTTCATTTGTTTTTGCGTTTCCCCCGGGTAAAGAAGATTTCCCCTTTTTTTCACCTCATAAAGCTGATTGGCATGCGGGGAACTTGTCGTTCCACACCCTACTATCTGTTTGGGACTTTGGAACTACAATTGCCAGCATGCTTATGCCCCCAAAGTTCCTTTTTTTTAACTAGGGTACAGATGAAATTTAAAAGGAACGGTTTTTGTAAGTAGGGACTGCCTGTTTTTGTGTTGGTCAAACATTAAATCCCGATGACATATATTTTCCTAAGTTTGGTATCTACTGACATACCAGGCCAAAATATCAGATGATCACATCAAGCTGGGTCTTTCACTGGACTTCGTTCTGATCAAATAATTATTAGCCTTTGTTTATTTGAAAATGGGGGGGTTTATGTACTGTGAAACCCGGGCCCTTTTTAAAAATTTTTTTGGTGCCACTGCCACCGCAGTTTGCAGAGCCGCCCCCCTCTTGTCTGAAAACGGTTTTTTCAAAAAAGTACAGACACTTTTTTGTTTGAAGATATCTGTATATGATAAATATACACCCTGTTTTTGCCTCCAAATGAACCCAGTAACAAGCTTGGGTAAACCCAGGGAAAAAAAATTGCGCTCCACAAATGGCCGGGAAAAAATTTACTTGTGGGGGTCGTTTACAAGCACTTTTGGGTTTTTTAAAAACTAAATGTAAAAGCACAAACAGGCTTTTTAAACCCTTTCCGGCTTGTAAATTTTATGCTACAAGAAAAATTTTAAAAAAATTTAAGGGGGTGTTAAAAAAGCCGGGGGTTTATTTTTTTTCAGAAGCAAAAAAACAACGTTTAAATTTAAAAACCCCGGGATGGTAAATTGGCAATAAATTGACCCACCACAAACAAGTATTTTTTGTAGCGTTTTTACAATTGCTTGTTTTTTTACGCCACACAACAAGAGATACAGTTTTAATTCCCCTTTTTCTTGTAAATTTAGGCTACCAAAAAAAAATATATTTTTTATTTGAGGGTTAAAAAAAAAGGGTTTTATTTTTTGTCAGAAACCCCAAACAAAAAAACCCGCAAAATTTAAACCCCTGGTTTGAAAATTGCGCCAAAGAATTGAGCCGCCAAACTAGTAGGGGTTTTTTAAAATTTTGCGTTTTTTTTCTACGCCACACACCAAGGGGATACAGTTGAAATTTTACCTTTGCTTGTAAATTAGGCTACCAAAAAAAAATATAAAATATTTGGCGTTGAAAAAGACGGTTTATTTTTGTCAGCACACCAAAAAAACAAGGCTTATTTAACCCCCGGGATGAAAATTTGGGCCCCCCAAAAGGAATTGACCGCACAAACTAGTACCCCTGTTAAAATTTGGGGGTTTTTTCCCTACCCCACACAACAAGAATACGGGTTTGTAATTAACCTTTGTTTGGGTAAATTAGGCAACGGGAAAAAAAATTTTATTTTTTGGGCTTTTAAAAAAGAGGGTTTTTTTTTTGTCAGAAACCCACAAAAAAACCCTTTTAAATTTAAACCCCGGGAAATTGTAAATTGCGCCAAAAAATTTGACCCCACAAAATAAATTTTTGGGACGTTTTAAAATTGCGTTTTTTCCCTTTTCCCAAAACAAGAGATACAGTTGAATTAAACCCTTTTGGGCTTGTGAATTAGGCTACGGGAAAAAAAAGTATATTTTTTTGGCTTGAAAAAGACGGTTTTTTTTTTGTCAGCAAAACCAGCAAAACAACGTTTAAATTAAAAACCCCTGGATTTAAATTGCCCCAAAAAGAATTGACCGCACAAACTAGTAGTTTTGGTACGTGTTAAAATTGCGGGGTTTTCCCACCCACACAACAAGAGAAACGGGTTGAAAAAAAACCCTTTTGCTTGTGAATTAGGCTACAGGAAAAATTTTATATATTTTGGCGTTAAAAAGAGGGTTTTTCTTGGGGTCAGCAAACCCAAAAAACAACGCTTAATTAACCCCTGGTTTAAAATTGCCCAAAAAAATTAAAGCCGCCCCAAAACTATTAGCGTGTTACAATTGCTGTTTTCAACGCCACCCAACAAGGGGTTTACAGTTGAAATTTTAGCCTTTGTTTTGTGAATTTTAGGCTACCAAAAAAAATATAATAAAATTTGGCTTTGAAAAAAGAGGGTTTTTATTTTTGTAAACACAACCCCCAAAAAACAACGTTTTTTTTAACCCGGAGGGTAAATTGCCCCAAAAAGAATTGACCGCACAAACTAGAAACTTTGAAGGGTTTTTCCCAATTTGCGTTTTTTCAAAACGCCACACAACAAAGAAACCATTTTGAAAATTTACCTTTGTTTTTAAAATTAGGCTCCAAAAAAAAATATATATTTTTGCGTTAAAAAAAGAGGGTTTTATTTTTGCAGCACACCAGCAAAAAAAACGTTTAAATTTAAAACCCCTGGATGTAAATTTGCGCCAAAGAATTTGACCGCACAAACTATAGCGTTTTAAAATTTGCGTTTTTTCCTACGCCACCCCAACAAGAAAATACCTTTTGAAATTTTACCTTTTGCTTGTGAATTGGGCCCAACCAAAAAAAAAATTAAAATATTTTTGGTTTTGAAAAAACTTTTATTTTTGTCAGAAACACCAGCAAAACAACGTTTAAATTTAAACCCCCGGGATGAAATTTGGGCCCCCAAAAAATTTGAGCCCGCACAAACAAGTAGCGTTTTTCCCAATTGCGTTTTTTCCCCTCCCGCCAAAAAACAACAAGAATCCCTTTTGGGGAAATTAGCCTTTGCGGGGAAATTTTAAAGGTACCAAAAAAATATATAAAATTTTTGGCTTTAAAAAAAAAAACCGGTTTATTTTTTGTCAGCACACCCGAAAAACAAACGTTTAAATTTAAACCCCCTGGATGAAAATTTGGGCGCCAAAAAATTTGAGCCGCACAAACTAGTAGCTGTTACAATTGCGTTTTTTTATCTACGCCAAAACAACAAGAGATACAGTTGAAATTTAAACCTTTTTGCTTGTAAATTTAAGGCTACCAAAAAATATAATAAAATTTGGCGTTTAAAAAGGGCCTTTTAAAAATTTTTTGTCAGAAACACCAGCAAAACAACGCTTAATTAACCCGGGGATGTAAATTGCGCCAAAAATTGGGGCCGCACAAACTAGAAACTTTTGGGGTTTTAAACAATTGCTTGTTTTTTTTAGGGCCACACAAAAAGAGATACGGGTTGAAAATTACCTTTGCTTGTGAATTAGGGCTCCCAAAAAAAATATATAATTTTTGGGCTTTGGGAAAAAGCCCTTTTTAATTTTTGGCCGAAACTTTCCCGGGAAAAACCCAACGTTTAATTTAAACCCCCTGGTTTTAAATTTCGCCAAAAAAAATTAAAGCCGCACAAACTAGTAGCTTTGAAAGCTGTTACAATTCCCGTGTTTTCAAACGCCACCCCAACAAGGATACAGTTTGTAATTAGCCTTTGCTTGTAAAAAAAAGGTTTCCCCAAAAAAAAAAAAAATAAAATTTTGGGGCGTTGAAAAAGAGGGGAAAAATTTTGGTAAACACAAACCAGAAAAAACAACGCTTTAATTTAAACCCTTTGGATGTAAATTGCGCAATAGAATTCAGCGGGCCAAAAAAATTAAGGGGTTTTTTGTTTTGTAAAAACGCTTTTTTCTTTTAAATGAATACAACAGGAACTGGTTTGGGATCCCATTTGGGATATTGAATGTAATTGCCAGCTCCCAGTGGACGCACACGGGATTTCAGACCCAAAAAAACCCCCAAAAAATCAAAATAAACATTCAGAAACAGCCCCCCTGAGACAAGCTGAGCCCACCCCACAAAATCGCTTTAATAAAAATAAATTTTCTTCAGAAACCCGCTATCCCCCGCAGCACCCCCTCCCTATCAGTACAGTGAGAGGATGTAGCTCCCAGCGGCGCGCTGGGGTTCCCTTATATAGTGGGTAAAGTCACAAAAACCCCCCCGGTCCCTGATTGGCTTATCTCGCCACAGGGAAAAACCCGGCAAATGCCCTTCTTCCCCCCAGAGTGTTTTGGGCCCCATGTAGGGGCCATGTGCCCCACCCATTTTTAAATAAAAAGCACACTTCTACACCCCGAAGTCCCCCAAAATTTGGGACTTCTTTTTCCCGAACCGAAGTTTTCCCTAAAATTTCCCAAACGAATTCCACTTGTTAAATAAATTCGCCCACTCAAACTATAAAATAATGCAGGGTTTTTTTGAAAAACCCCCGATCACAAAAGGGACTAATAAGTTCAGGAGGAAGAGTTTCAGGAGGGAAAAAAATTGTTCTTTTTCCCTTCCCCTTTCCAATGTTTTCAAGAAAAACGGCAATTTACCTGACAGCCCCTTTCGGGTTCCCCCACTTTTTTTCGGGTAAACCCCCTTTTTTAAAAGGCCGCCATCAAACTTGGGGAAACCGAAAAAAAAAAATAAACCTTCTAATAAGTTATTAATCAGACTTCACATTTACGTTTCATGCAGCGTCTCAGTCGCGAATGCTAATCTTGGTATTTTCTTTAGACATTTTGCTCTTCTTTATTTCCAGAACAGTCATGCAACAGCTCATCTTTTTATTGAAAAAAAAGGGCCCAAAATGGGGTACCTGGGGGAGTTTTTTTGTGACCCCCCGGGAAAGATGTTGGAGATGGATTTTATGAAAAGGGGCCCTGCCTTTTTAAAAATAAAATTTTAAGTAAAAGAGTCATTTTTTTTTCCCCAAAGGACTGTCAAGTTTTCCCCAGGGGGAAATACAAGGTTAGTATCAATATTTAAAAATTTTATTTTTGGGAAGAACACGTAGGGGATGAATTATGGGGGGTTTTTAAAAATTTTGTTTTCGGGGAAACCTTTTCTTTTTTTACCCATATGGGCGGGGGTAAGCTGCAGAGCATTTTGTAGAAAAAAATTGGGGCAAACATAAATAAAAAAAATCCTAAAAAGATGCTGAAATGAGTTTCATAACAAACATTTGCCTACAGGGGCCCAAATAAAAATGACAATTCAATCTCAAAGGCCCAAACTTGGGGGATTGTATAATTTCCGGAAAAAGGGCCCAGACTTCATGAAAACAGCACCCCTTTCCCCAAAGGTTATTTTTCAAAGTTTTTGCAACCCCAGCCATTTTCCCATTTTTAATAGAACCTAGCACCCAAAAACGGGGTAAAAACATATGGGACAGGGGTTCCCAAATTTTTCAAACATGGGTTTAAAGGCCAATCGATGATCCCTTTTTCCCTGCCATACTGTTTTTTGGGGGATTTTTATTGAGGAAAGTCCGGCCCTGTACAAACAAAAAAAGGGACAATAACTTACCCCAAAAAAACCCGACTTTTTTTTTGGGCGACATTCACACCCAAAATGGCGGGACAAGACTGAACCCAAAAGCAACCCATCTCTGCCCTACATAAACCTTTAAAAAAAATTTAACGGGTGCAGCAAATTTGCTAAAGGCAGAAAGCCTCCCAAAACCACACCCCCTGCTAGGGAAAAAATTTAGATAAAAAAAAAACTGCACAAAATTTAAAACACCTGTTTCACCCCAAAGCATGCAGAAAACCATTTTTAAAAAATGCAGGGGGGAAGAATTGAACAAATCCCAAAAATCCCAATAAAAAAACCCAATCACATACCCTCCATGCATGGGGGGGGGTTGGGTTTGTTTGGTACAATATTTGCATAAAATAAGGTGATACAGAAGGGTGCCATAAATCCCAGATACTTTGGGTACCCCATGCCAGCTTACAACCTATTATTAAACACCCAAACTTTTAGATTGGGGCCAGGCTGCCCACTTTTTCTGGATAAAAAATTTTTTCAGTTTTTGGGGGTCACAGTCCCGGCATTTTTAAAACAAGGCAGCTGAAACAAGATTTAATTCGTACATGTTTTTTCCCCCAAAATTTTTTAATGTGTTTTTAGAAAATTTCGGGCCCTTGCCCGGGGCAAAAGAGAAGGGGGCCTTTGGGTTTAAAAGGGGGGCCTGACCCCATGGAATGGGGGGCATGGGTTAAGTGCACTGTTTTGGGGCCCCTTTAAAATTATTTTCCCCGTTAGGGGGAAAAAAGAAAGCCAAGTTAAAAATGGTATAAAGTTAAACTAGACAGTTCTAAAATGCATCAGATTTATCAATACAAATTAAACATGGGCGCATTAAAAAAGGGTATTTTTGCCACAATTTTTCGGGAAACTTTTTTTTGGGGTTTGTAATTACTTGCTTTGGGCCCCCCCGAGATACATTCTGAAAATTTAACATAATCATACCCTCTAAATAAAAGAACTATAAATTACCCCCCGCATTTTAAGGAACACACTGATCAGCACCTTCTTCATAACACCCCCCGCCCTTGGGCGCACACAGGGTAGGGCACAGGTACGCTTGGAACATACCAAAGACCCGTCTACTATAACTTTACACTGTATAAGAGTTAGACAGCATTGATACCGCTAACCCAGTATTTTTTGATTTGTGGAGTTGAAATAAATATTTGCAAGCTTCATATTTATACTCATTGGAATCTATATGCTGAGCACCGTTGAACTATACGTCATATCTTGAGTGAACAATAGGATAACAATATTCCAATCCAGGAGGAAGAAAAAAAAACAAATTAAATTTTACAACCCCCATACCAAATTAAAACTGATCTATTTTCTTTCCCCAGGGAAAAAAAATTTTCCAAAAAAGGAAAAATGAGGTTTTTTTGTGTACATTTTTATCAAACCCTATGAGGGCCCCTTGCCCCTTCAAAGGCAAACTTTTTTAAAATGGGGCCCCTGCTATGATTTCGCCCAAGGTTGGGAATGGAAAAATTTAAAGGGGGAAAAACCCCATTTGGGCCCCAAAAACACCTTGGGTGCCCCAAAACCTAGGCCCTTTTTACGTTTTGGGTCAAAAAGTTTAAATAAAACCCTCATGTACTTTTTTTTTAAAAATTTTTTTTTCATTCCCTCAATGAAAGGGAAGGAATGTTTGGGAAAGTGTGGTTTCCCTTCTTTTTTTCATCCTCCCCCGGAAAAGATAACAATTTTGCTTTTTTATTGGGGGACGCGGTGGCTCAGGGGGTTACACCCCTTTCTCGCAGTGCGAGGTCCGGGTTTTAAAATCCCACCAAAAAACCCCAAAAGGGGCATGAAGTTTTAAAATGTTCATTTGTTTGGATTTTCCCCCGATTAAAACCCCGGCTGGCCCCCTGCACCCCCAAAAAAAACCCCTGCAGTACATTAAAAAATGGAATTAGGGTTTGAAATCCCCAAAAGAAAAGGGGCCGAAAGTGAATTTCCATACATGCTGATAAATAATTAAAATAAATAGATTGGTTTAAAATTTTTTTAAAACAAACCCCAGACCCCCCCAAACAGATGTTTCCAAACAAGAAAAAAATGGGTTTTTAAAACAATAGGTAGGATAGCTGGAAAAACCAGACAAATACCCAAGGACAGGTTCCCGGAGAAAGCAGCCATGCTTTCTAATCCTGGGCAAGCCCTTTAAATGATAAACAGGCCACCTGCAGTCACCATTAGGGGAAAATTTGGAAAACTTTCTGCATACAGAAAGTTTACTGATTTTAAAGGTTTTTACATTTGCATCAAAAGAAACAATGGTAAAAAAATTATATTTTCTTATTTTATGTTATTAAAATTACTCCAAAAAAACAAAAACATTTAACTGGGCAGGATTCAAATTTCACCCCTTTTTTCCCGGGGAGGGAGACCACCCTTGGTGGCTGTTGGCCTTATGAAAAGCCTAACCAACTCTTATTGACTTGGAATCTGTATCAGGAAATCTGAGTTTTAACCCAAGGCCATCTTACCCACTGGGCACACTAGGCAATTGCCCAGGGCCCTCAGAAACATAGTGGCCCCAAGTAGTGAATGTATGTTCCGGGAATCCCAAATATATGCCCAGGATACCTGGTTTGGTGCTGCCTATTTACCTGTTTGTGTGTTGTTTCACTGATAAGCATAAGGGTAACAATGTTTAGAAATTTTGACTTTCAGGCTCCATATCTCATCACCCACTACAGCTTTGAACATGAGTCTACCATCATTTTATTAGCAATCATCTTGGTTTTCTCATATATAATTTGACTTGCAACTATTTAGCATATGCTTAGTTATACATACTATTGTCATGTAACTGCATTGTTACTATTTTGATCCAAAAAATCTAAATTTTAATGTTTATTATTTTGTAAATCCAATTTCAAAACTGCCTGAATCCTTCTGGGCATACTCTCGATCAGATTCAAGCATGTCTTGACCGAAATCTGATCCCAGGTCTATTTTGCACATTTCCAATGTTGGTACACACTGGTCCACTCATTTGAGTAGGAATACAACTTTTTATTTGACTCTACCCACAAGTATTCAAGTGGGTTGAGGTCTCTAGACTGTGAAGGCCAATACAGCAACTCTACTCCATTGTCATTGAACCATTTCTTTGCCAATCTCGACGTATGCTTTGGGTCGTTGTCCTGCTGGAAAACTATGTCACCCTTTTCATACCTATAGTACTTGAGTGTAACTCATCTTGTAGGACACTCACATATAGCTCAGCCACCATTTATCCTGGTCAAGTATCCAACACCTTTGACTGTGAAACATTCCCATATCATCAGGCTTTTACCACTGAACTTGACAGTTCCTTCAATATCTCGATCCATTAGTACCTGTTCCCCCATCAGAGCCCGGTCTATAGACTTTCATCTCTTCACTCTAAATCACCTGTTTCCAATCTTCTACTTTCCACTTTTCATACTTTTTTGCAAGCTCGAGCCAAAGCCAAAGTCGAGGCTTCTTCACCTTTTTTTGGGCCACCATTCCAGATTTGTGTAATGTGTGCCACATGGTGCTTGCATGGACATCTGTGATTTCACTATTAGGCTATGTTCACATGGTGTATTTGCAGGGTGTAATTACGCCCCGCAACTACGCCGTGTGGACGGGGGCGGGGCGGGAGCGGGGGAGTGAGCGGGGGGCCGGCACTTCGCCGGCCCATAGACAATCATTACTAGCGCCGGGGTTTTACACCGCTAGTAATTCACATGTCATTATCTCCCCCCGGCGGCTTCGCCGGGCGGGGAGAGGAGACGTAATCCATAGTTTCTATGAGAACTGTGAATTACCGTAATGAATGGGCCGTTTTCGGCCCGTAATTGGGGCACTTTGGCCGGTATATTACGGACTGAAATACGGCCCATTTTAAGCCGTGTGAACATGGCCTTAGCATATGAGCCACTTCCACTGCCTTGTTTGTCACCCAAGAACTGATAATCCTTGTGATGAGTCAACCTGTTGACTATGATATTTTGCCTGAACGTCCACCTCTTGGCTTTTGCATGGTTGGACGGACTTCATTTTTTATTCTTCCAACTGTCATGGCCTCACATAATGCAGTTTGGCAATTTTCTTGGCCGAGAGACGCTATCAATGAGCTGGATGATGTGGTTTCTCTTTTCATGTGAAATCTTCTTCATGGCTGCTTCTTGATTCAAACCAGTGACCTTTTGCTTGGTAATGAACCTAATAACACACTGAGCTATTAGGGAATGTGAGAACAGGTTGTAATTTGTAGCAACAAGAAGAAAAAGATTGTTCCACCAGCAGGAGCAAAACAGTAACAATGCAGTTACATGACAAGAATCTGCAGAACTAACAGTTCAAAACATTATTACGCTTTTGCTTGTCAGTGTAGAACGTGCAAACAGTAAAAAATCATGGTGGAGCAGGGAGCAATCAGCTCCATATCCTGCCAATTTGTCTTCCAGGTGCAGGCTACCTGCAAGGAGTCAGCGGGGTGTTTCGATTAAGGTAACATTATGATATGGGCGTACTCGGTGGTGGCTAGAGGCATGGCCTGGTGTGATGTCAATGCACTGCTATACTTAGGGGCCCAAAATGCTGTTAAGATGGCCCCGATCTAAGCACTATAAACATATTTTCAGAATTGGAATATTTCTGAATTTCAAATGTACCCGGATTTAATCTTGTGTTATTTGCTGGAGGTTTTTTTATTTTTTTTTTCATTTTCAATTTTAGAGAAAATTTACAAAATGAGTATTAGTTTTAGTAAAAGTCATAGGTTATTCATTTTCTTCCTAGTAATAACTTGACATTCATAAAAAATGTCTTGCCCGGTTGATACGTAGAATAACAAAGCAGCAAAATCAGGCACTGCAACCTGGCACAACAGTCATGAACCACTTAATAGTCTCTTGCACTCATTTGTCATTAAAGTATTTACCCCCTGTCTCTCAAGAGACTGAATAAATGCTTTTAAAGGTTACCTCTCATTCTGAAGAGCTGATTCACCATGTAACCAACTGGGAAAAAATACTAAATGATGAGATCCTGTAAGCCTGTCACAAATCAAAGTCACTGTGTTTTTTGTGCCGGTTGTAGTTTTCAGCTCGCCGAAGGCTCTGTCTTATTTGAGCTCAAATGTCACTTTATATGAGTTAGAAAATAATCCAATCCGGCCGAACAAGCTTTTTTATTCACTTTGTCAGATTCTTTTTGTTTCCATTGGTAAATATGGCTTATAATCCAATATGTGACTGACGGTTACAGTTTCTCTTATGACATTTGGGTGCAGCCATTAACATGTCATATAGTTCTTTACTTATCTAATGAGGTAGATAGCCTGCAGTTGGATTCTGTCCTTTGGGATTCAAAGGTGTGCACACTTTTGCAACAGTTTTTTTTTTTTTTTTTTGCTTTGATGCAGTGGCCTTCCAGGTTGTGCATGTTACGCTAGGGCTACACTGCATGGGACAAAAAACAGGCGAATGCAGCCATTTTTTTCCGCTTCTCATCTTTTTGTCATCGCCCATACAATTGTATGTATGGAAAGATGCCAAAAAAAATTAAAAGTGTTGTATAGTACGCTGCCGCCAGAAGACGTGCAGAAAAAAGACGAGCCGTGGAGACTACAGCTCATCTTTTCTATTTTAGTCTATGGGGTTCGACATAACGATCAATTTTTTTGGTACTTTTAAATTAAAAGCGCCCAA